>WNWK01005515.1:0-119588 GCA_009830355.1 Cherax destructor | reverse complement strand
ATAAAGCAAAGAATCCTTGGTTCATATAAAAAGGTATAAATAACAGAAATCCTCAGGTTGTTCTTCAACTCTATATATCTTTTTGGGCCTCATTTAGATTATTTCCCCTATTACAGAATGGAAAAAAATGCGGGGGAAAAAACGAAAAAAAGGAGGATGACAAATTCCCCCCTTTTAAATAGAAATTTTCCCCTAGGGGGATAGACTGGGGGCCCTGAATCTGCACCTCTAAAAGGGGGGTAGAATTGGGGGGATATGATTAAGGTGTAAAAGGGAAAAACAGGAAAAAAAAGGGGGGAATAAATGCTTTAAAATACCCGAAACAGGACTAAATGGTTTCAATTGGGTTCGATTCAGGGGATATAGGAAAGCGGGGGTTTTGGGGAAAGAGTTGGGGATGAGGGGAAAAAACCCCCAGACCGCTAGATGCAAAGGCGTTGTTTTTTTTTTAAAAAATAGGTTAAAAAATATAGGGGTGGGTGTGGAGGGGTGTGAGTTTGGCCCTGACTGGCTTGCTGGTCAGTAGCTGTAAAATTTTCCCTTAAAATAAATACCTGCCCAGGTGGTCGGCTGCCCAGGTTTAAAAATTTTATCATGGGTGGGTTTGTGAATTGGTCCTGCCCCCGGGCAAGGTCAGATGCAGTGCCCCTTTCCCTTTTAAGTGAATGTAACCTGCCTGGTGGGGGGGCATTGGCTTAAGCCTTTGGGAAATTTTGGACCCCCGCTGGGCCAGTGGCCTGCCAGTTTTCCCTTTTTCTTATGTTTTATTTCTTATCATATGAAGGTGCACATCTTAAAAATTTTCAACAGGGCGACTCAATCTTTTTGTGAAAGGTACAATGTATCATTGGTGTCAAGATTCCCTATTCTTTGTTCCATTCCCCCCAATTCTTCATTTTTTTCCCCGAAATTGTGTCAAGGGGCCCCATTTCCCCCGAGGTGCCCCCAACAAAACACTATTTGAAATGACTGATGCCCCCGGTAGTTTTGTCTCCTGCATCTATCATTTTGATTGACTGGATGTTTTCCACTTTTGGGGTGGTTCAGGATGGACCCTTTTCCCCGTCCCCATGTCATCACCTGTTAAAATTTGCCCCGCTAGGGGATCATCCAGGAACCAGATGTTTGCTCACTGGTCAGTCTGACTGTGATTCCCCCAACCGCTTAAAAAGAGAAATGGGGCGAGAGGATCCCCCGCGGGCAATCTGATGATGTGATTTCATGCCTCCAAACAGGAGCATTGTTTCCCCTTTTTTTCCATCAAAAAAAAAAGGGAAGAGACCGGGGGAAAAGTTTTTTACGCTGTTAATACCCCGCTCTTTTGGGATTAAATGATTTTGAAATCTAATTTTACCACTTCATTGTCCTCAGGCAGGTTTCGAAAACCCCTTGGCATGAATCCTGTTCACTTCCTTGAGAGACCCCAAAAAAGCGGTTTGGTTTAAAACATGATGGGCCCCCTCTAAAAATTTTTCCCGGGCAGCAGTTTTAAAAGGGGCAAAAGTGTTGCCCACTGAAATTTTTGGGAAACCTTCATCCCCCTTTTTTTTAACACAAAGTGATCACCAACAAAAAAAGGTTTAATTTGTCGGGGAACAAAGAAAAAGGGAAATTTTTGCAACCTTGTGATCTCTGAAAGCAGTGTTTTCCCAAACCCCCATAACTGGTTTAAAACCCTTTTTCAAAGACTGTGGCCTTATTCCAGGTCCCCCGAGCCCGGGCAGGAATGACATTATTGCTTTGAAATTCTAGTCTTGCCAATCAAGGGTTTCCCCCAGTGGGGAAAAAAGGGGTTGGAACTGTTTCCCCGGGTTTTTTCCCGGTGGGGGGCTTTCCTCAAAGTGTTTTGGGAGTGCAGCACCCCGGGGGGGCCCCAATGTTTTTCTTGGTGAAAATTTTATTTTCCCACTGTTTTTCCCTCTTCAATTTTCTTCTCACTTACTTGATTTTTGGCTGGGTGGTGGGGTTTCCCTTTTTTTTTGATGGGGGGCAAAAATTATCATCGGAAACTCTTTTTAATATCTTTGGGGGTCCTCTTTCCTTCTTTGGCCCTAAGAATTGCCAAAAAGACAATTCCCACCTTGAGGTTGGTGGAGTTTGGATACAGAACCACTTTATTTTTTTTTAAGAGGTCTGTGTTTACCAGTTTTTTGCGGGCTGTTTTAATAGTGGAGTGTCCTGGTCCTATTGTTTAATTGTTCCAAGGTATATCTGTGAGAGAGATCTGTTGGAGGGGTTTTCGGTGCCTGAAGTGGCTCGGGGGCCTTTCCACGGGAGGACATGCCGGGCAGCAATTTTGCAGAAAACCATTAGAATTGAGACAAAAAAGGTAAACACAACCCCCCCTTTTCCTAGTTTGCCAGCCTGCCACCCTGGCCACCCTCCTGATTGGCATTCATCTGGCTAGGTAGACTGTAGGCATGGAGTACGACATGCTGGGTGGGTATGGTGTGTGGAAGGTAGTGAACTTGACCGGTGGTTATAGACCGGGGGTGTTTATAGAGAAAACACAGTTTTACATACAAACCAGGCATATGAAAACCCGAGGTTCCACTGATATGGTAATAAATTTCCAACAACTAATAAGTGTTGTTTTCTTTTGCTTTCTGTTGGATTGCAACCCTACCGAATCTGAATATGCATTAGTTTACTAAATGCCCAGGCAATTAGTGCAAGAAAAAAGTTGACTTAATCACTAATCTGTAAAATGAAGTTTTCCAAAGTATCCTTGACTTGATAATGTAATGTTAATACATAAAGAAATACGGCACCATCCTACCTTTTTGGTGGGTTGTGCCTATTGTATTCTTCCCCCCATAACTGCATCCATCTAAAAAAAATATATACATACAGTACATTACAGTACACACATGCATACAGTTATATATACACAGTATACTTTAAAGAAACATAGTACATAAAGCCCTTATTAATGAACTTCCATTTAATGAATTTCATCAATTTAAAAATAATCACACATACAGTACTAGTCACGGGATTATGCCGCCCCCACATGTACCAAAAACACACACACATACTACTATGAAAGATTATAATATATATATTTGCAAAATATATTTGGTGCTGGCCCCACACTTAATCAAGTCCCTCAGCCGTGAGGAAGACACACAAATTCTTTAGGGGTTTGGGGGGGTATATTATTCCATGCCTCATGTAGAGCAGCCCCTAGCCACGAGATGGAACTGATATCCTTGGCCAGTAAACTCGTTCACTACTGACCAGAGGTTCTCAATAGGGGTTTTGGTCTGGGGAATTGCCTGGCCAGTCTTAAAGAACCTCATTTCAAGTCCTTAAGCCACTGAACTACAGCTTTGGGGTATGACACGGTGCCCGTCCTGCATAAACTGTAGCCCACACTTGTCAAATGCCTCAGGTACATTGTCACACAATAACTCCAGGTAATTATACTGGTTCATATACTTTTGGGGAAAATGAGTTCACCAACACTCTGAGCACTGAAACACCCCCAAACCATGAGCAGTCTGGGTGTTTGGTGGTCCCACAGGTGTAGCATGGGTCAGCGGGTCACTACCTCTGGCCGGTACACATGTCCCCACGGTTACAGGTGACGGTGAAGGTTGCTTCATCACTCCAAGTACTTCAGACCACGTTGAGGAGTCCAGTGAAGATATTTCTTTGCATAATCCAGCCTACGTTTCTTCTGTGGCTTGGAGAGGATTGGTTTCTTAACCTAGTGGTGACTACTGTCGCCCAGTTCTGACACACGCCCGTTAACAGTTCTTACAGACACCTCTGAGAGAAGATGTTTGTTCTTTTCTTTCAATTCTCTAGCAGTTATCTTAGGTGTGCTTCTAACTACTTTTTAACACAGTTAAGATACGAACAGATGTCTTCTTCAAGGGGCCAGGCCGAGGTTTGGCAGATGGTAACTCGACACCGCCACCAGCCTTGGGAAACGCTGCACCCAGTTCCTCATTGAACGCTCACACACACCAACATTCTCCCCTATTTCTTTTCGTCTAGTGCCCAGCTTTGAGAAGACCCATGATTTGAGCTGTAGTTTCAGGTGTTAAAGACATCCTTACCCATAATGAAACATGTATAGCCCCAAAACAAAAGGGAACACCGACAAACAATAGGGCGGATGAGAGACAAAAGTGTAACACTTATAAATACAAATACAATTTTATTTCTTTTGCTGGTGTACATGGGTTTACATTACAATCATAAATTGAGGTGCAAGGAGAGCCTCTGGCATGCCTTGGCATTAGGGGCAGCAATCTAATGACTTATAGAATATGAACATAATATTGGAGTAATTGAGTGAGTTTGAATTGGTAGATAGTTCAAATTATGATATGATGATAATACATTGTTCATTACAAAATGATGATAGACATTGTAACAAGTGTTTGTAGGATGGAACATAATAGTAAAATTAAATTATCTTAATGAAAATAAATTAGCATTTTGAGAGTAATATACAGTTTGAGTATTTAGTTTAGGTGATTAGGTGGTAAACATAATTGTAAAAATTGAAATTATTTTATAGGAAAATAACTTTGAGCATTTTTAAGGCAATTTACAGTATGAGTATTTAGTTTAGGGTGAGTAGGTGGTTTTTTAGAAGAGTCTTAAATTGATTTTCAGACAAGGTTATTTTAGCATTTCCTTTGGTAATGAGTTCCAGATTCTGGGGCCCTTTATGTGCATAGAATTCTTACATAGGTTGCTGTGGACATGGGGTACATCAAAAGTGATCTGTATCTTGTGTTATGGTCATGGGTCCTATTAAAGTTGGTGAGGAGAATTTTGAGCGGAGGGTTTATATTAGAATGTAGAGTTCTATGCATGTAAAAGGCACAAGAATAAGTGTGAATGTTCTTTATGGTGAGTAGTTTTAGGCTTTTGAATATTGGTGGAGTATGCTGTCTAGAGTGGGAATTTGTTATAATTCTGACTGCAGCCTTTGCTGGGTTATGAGTGGTCTAAGGTGATTTAATGTTGTTGATCCCCATGCACAGATTCCATACGTGAGATATGGGTAAATGAGCGAGTGATATAGTGCAAGGAGAGCTGATTGAGGCACATAGTAGAGTATCTTAGATAATATGCCTACTGTCTGAGATTTTCTTGGAAATTTGTTGTATGTGTGTTTGGAATTTAAGGCTACTGTCAATGTGGATTCCTAGGAATTTTCCTCTCACCATGGCAGCCACGTGAGCACTGTGAAGTGTGGCGGCAGACCGTGACATCATGCTAATGGCTGCTACCCGGCATAATGGACTGACGAAAAAGACTTCCCTGTATGGTAGGCCTTTGATTTTTGTCACGAAATTATGACGGGTGCTCACCCGGCATAATGGCATGACTAGCACTGTACATCAGAAGCATTAGCCGAAAAAAAGTCCAGAATTCCAGTATCCGGTTGTTTTTTGAGGCATCAAATAAAGGCTGAGAACTCTGTCGTTCATCCGGTACTGGCCAGAGTGGCCATGTCCTGGACCTGCCTGTTTTCATAGTTTCCTGAGTAATAGGCTACCCATGCCAGTTTATTGTTTATGCTCACTCATAAACCAGTTATTCAGTCTCCAATTTTAAATGGATTTCCATTGTTTTGTGTGACTTTATTAGCATATTAAGTAAAGAGCAATTAATAATCCTTCTAAAGCAAGTGTTGGTGCCAAAAGGAAATGTGTGGTCCTCAGTGTTAAGCAGAAACTTGAACTAATAAAAAAGGTTGAGTGTGGAATCTTAGTGGTACATCTTTTGCTCTTGAGTTACAGCTCATGTGACTCAGAACAAAAGTTATTCTGAGTTACCACTATCGATCACAGGAATTTACGCCTCATCTCTTCACCATGAAAAGGTATGTAAAATTAATGTAAATTACATACAGTATGTACTATAAAATATCTACATAGCACAGTAGTACTGTACTGTAGTACTGCAGGTTACAATATCAGTATTCTTAGTATCTGATGGTCCTCTGCATCGGTGGACTAAGTCTACTGATTCAGAACTTTGTTTATGTTATGATCATGAAAAATAAATTTCAGAATTCAGAAGGTTCAGACAATCAGCAATATCATACACCCCCTCCCTACTATTAGTTCATTAATTAGAGGGTTTGCTGCATCTGAAAGTTATGTATCTACCACAACATGTTTTATACATTGCCCCCGGTGGCCTAGTGGGTAAAGCTCTCGCTTCATGCACGGAGGGGCCGGGTTCAATTCCCGGTGGGGCAGAAACATTTCGAGGTGTTTCCTTACACACACACAAACACACATACATACAACAGGCCTAGTGTCTAATTGACATGTGCCTAGGACAAAATGGTAACTAACATTCTAAATCTTAACATATATTCTGACAACTGAAAATAAATTTCTCCCATGTACAGCGTTGTAATTTTACAGCACCTGTGAGAGCTGCATTCAGTGAAATAGTTTGTCAGAATAGTTACTCATTCACACAAACTCTTCATTTTTTCTCTCTATTTTCTCACTTAGTCACTATTTTCTCTATCCCTCTTTAATCTCTCTCTCTCTCTCTCAATATTTTTCAAGTTCTTATGAGGGCATGATTCTATGTGACACAACAATGGATGTCTCAGGTAAACAAAAAAACAAACAGCAGCACAGACCTGGAGTCTAACATCATCAAAGTAGGTTTCCCTGTGAGTATCTTCATCCATATACCGCTTGGCCACATAGTTGTGTGCACGCATCCAATCATCCTTTGAGAAGTTACTTAATTTCTTCCTGTATGAGTATACAAGTTTATAAACATCATATTTTGACAAGAGAAGAAATAATAACCAAGGCTGTGACTAAACTCTTTAATTTTGCTCAACCTTTTTTACCTATTCCAATGAGACTGAATTAGGCACACAATTTAATATTACTTTGTTAAATGTTCAATATGTGTAAAGCCAAACATTTAAAAAATTAATAATGATAATATAGCTCCTGGTCATTCAAACTAAAAAATGCCTAAGAGGCTAACAAATTACAATAAGCAATGCTGTATTATTTATTCTGCACGATTCTTGGACATACAACACGCTTGTGTGAGCGTGTTAGATAGTGGTGAGTGGAGGCACACGAGTTTTATGATTTGATGTGCTGCTGGAGTGTAAGCAAGGTAACACACATGAAGGGATTCAGGGAAAAAAGTTAAGATGGACTAGAGTCTTCGAGGTGGGGAATACAGCACTTGCACTCTGAAGGAGGGGTGAGGATGTTGTGGTCTGGAGGGTCATCTGAACTGTGATGTTAGTGTGATCAAGTCAACATGCCTGCCACACTATGTCATATTTAGTTTATTAGGTTGGATATAGAAATCATTGGTGAATGTTTAGGTTAACTGAGCTCAACATATTTTGCATAAGTTAACATCTGCAGCTTGTATTTTGATGGAAATAGTGGGTTAAAGCTCCAAGTCTGAGGTTGTCAATAAAGATGAAACTAGGGCATTTTCTTTAGCACTGCATGAAAACACAGTATGTGGGTGAGGCACAGTCATGTACTGTCCTTATATAACCAACCTACACACATGTAGTGAGATAGCCATGTGTTCTCTTTTATAGCTACCTAACCATTCAACCCATACACACACACATATGGGTGTCAAGAAACACCCATGAACTGTCCTTCTATAACTATCCCCTTACACATGTGAGTGAGAGACAGACATGTGTTGTTCTTTTATACCCACTAACCCCATCAACAAGCTGATCACACAAATTTTTATATCTTGCTGTAAATAACTGAGGATACTGCCATCATTCCACATGTATTCAATACAGCCTCTCCTCACTTACCGACATACTCGTTTACCGACAACTTGGAGTTATGACAGGCTCTGACGAGTTATTATTGTATACTATACGAGAACTTGGGTCATGAACGGGCAGCGCAGCGTCTCAGCATCAAGCATCTTAATCTCTTTTTTACAGCCACTCAGTACACTAGCTTTCACAGTCTCCAAGACTACATTTTATTTTATTAGTAACACATCGGCCTATTCCCACCAAGGCAGGGTGGCCCGAAAAAGAAAAATTTTCATCATCATTCACTCCATCACTGTCTTGCCAGACTACATGTTTGTACAAATTTCCTGTTGTTTTTCCTCTTGGAAGAGGAAAAACAAGAGATAAATGGAAGTATAAAAGAAGTTCATTGTAAAAGGGTTAGTGATGCATTTCAGCATCAAACAATCTCCAAGACTACATGTTTCGTCTATAAATTTGTACTTTATTGTGCATCCCATAGTAGATCGTTAGAAGTGCAGCAGCACTTGGAAGAGGAAAAACAATAGGAAAATTTAAGTACAAAAGAAGTTCACAGTAAAGAGGTTAGCTGGTGTGTTTGTATTTGTGTTTACATTCTCAAGTGTATCATGGCAGCTTAAGAAATGATTAAAATCTGTGAAAAAGGTATGTCGATAGTGATAATCATAATAATAATAATAAATAATAATTGCTCTGGAGTGCTTTAAAAGTCAGCTACCAAACCTAAATGAAATACTTATGACATTTAAAATGCTCCAGATTGATTATTATTATTATAAATTATTATTCTAATAATAATAATAATAATAATAAATGCTATTTTTGCATTTTTTCTTATAACAAGAGTGATCTATGAGTGTTTCCCCTGATGTAATCACCGTTTACATCTTATGATCTTATCCCAGAGTGGCGGCCTCCGCCCTTACCCCACTCACATAATATGGCATATATTATTCATTTCAGCGTCTTTATTACATTTCTAGGGTATTTATCGTGTTTCTGATATCAATTTGGAATAAATGTAACAGATAGATAACCTTTATTACTAATATTAGCATAATTACATAACATTTTGTTAGCGCCACGGCTAACATCCGACACCCATGACCACTCACCAGATACAGTGGTACATCGAGTTTCGGCCATAATTCGTTCCAGAAGGCTGTTCGAGTGCCATTACCAAACAAATTTGTTCTCATAAGGAATAATGTAAATTAGATTAATCCATTTCAGACCCCAAAAATACACTTACAAAAATAGAGTGGTACCCTGAGTTTTGTACAGCTCCCAACTCAAACAATTATGTAAGTGTATTATTTTAAGTGCTTTTGTAAGTGTATTTTTGGGTGTCTGAAACGGACTAATCTAATTTACATTATTCCTTATGGGAACAAATTTGTTCGGTAACGGCACTCGAACAGCCTTCTGGAACGAATTATGGCTGAAACTCGGGGTACCACTGTACACTTACATAATTGTTTGAATTGGGAGCTGTTCGAAACTCGAGGTACCACTGTACTGAATGTTACTGCTCGCCTCTCCCTCTCATATTTAGCTCCTCCCACTTCGTAACGATGTTAGATGGTGAATTTAATGTATTTTTCTGTAAGCTTAACTCGTTTTATGTATTTTACTTTTTTTATTGTTTTCTGAAATATATGAGTTATGCAAATTAAAATAAAGTTATCAAGTTGGAGTTTCATTTTTATTTTTTTTTCTAATACAGTGGACCCCCGAGTTTCGACCACCTCAAAACTCGAACAATTATGTAAGTGTAATATTGTAAGTGCTTTTGTAAGTGTATTTTTGGGGGGTCTGAAACGGACTAACCTACTTTACATTATTCCTTATGGGAACAAATTCATTCGGTAATGGCACTTGAATAGCGTTCTGTAATGAATTATGGCCAAAACTTGAGGGTCCACTGTATACGTATTTAATTTAGCATTTGGCATCATTACAAAGTGGGCAGAGCTACAGCA
The DNA here is from genome assembly GCA_009830355.1 of Cherax destructor. NCBI lineage: Eukaryota > Metazoa > Arthropoda > Malacostraca > Decapoda > Parastacidae > Cherax > Cherax destructor. The sequence continues at coordinate 109,826 of WNWK01005515.1, read as the reverse complement.
GAGGGAGAAGGAGCAGTGTGTCAGTAACTCATGATTTCCCATGACGCTTCACCCCACTATAAAATATTGTATAATTATAATTACTATCAATAAATGTTATCTATCATATTTATTCCAGAATAATATTAGGTATAACATAAATAACAAAGAAGCATGATAAAGGCACTCAAATTAATAAAAACTGACATTATATAGAGGTATTGAAGAGTGGAGGGCAGAGAGGGATAATAAAAAAAAAAAAAGTGACCGAGAAAATGTTACGCGCCAGAAGGGTAACTACAGAAGATGACCCTTATCCTATGCAAAGACTGAAAAAAGGGCAATTTTCTCAAAAAAAAAAAAAAATTCCCAAGTAATCAGCTATGCACACGTTTCCTGGAATATCTCGGAAGTAAGTCATTGACTTATTTCATGTTGTATTACCATTAATAATGAACACATTGAAAGGAATTTCCCAGCAAACATAAAACTGAATGTTTTAATTTTGGCTGGTGACACTTTTGAAGTGTCAGTAAGGGGTGATTCCTCGATTAGCGACGAAATCGTTTACCGACGGGGTCTTAGGCCCCTATGCAAAAACTCTATTTTTCCATAAAACTCTGAGACAAATCATTTTTATTTATATTTAGTAAGTACAGCCTCTCCTCACTTAGCGATGTAATATGTTGCAAAAGTGTCTCAATCTTCAACTTGTCGGTTTTAAACCATTTATCACATCTGTCAGACACTGCAACATCATGGGATCTTGATAAAAGGAATTCTTCAACACTTGTCCAACCTTTGGACGAAGACCTACTTACACTAGTGGATGGTTCCACTATGACACCGCCTCCTGCTTCGCCTCACCTGACTACAGTATATAAGCCACTTCTATGGCCCTATGCTGTACTTTCTACAAGACTGATGGACTGAACACATTGACTCCAGGCTGAGGGACTGATTACCTCAAACTCCTCCTCTCCTTACACCTTTCTGCTTTGTACTGGACTGATGAAGCCACTGTGTGGCGAAACGTTTCTTCAATAAAGATTCCCATATGTTGCATAAGTGTCTCAAATCTTCAGCAATGTAATCGTTTACCGACGACTCGGACTTACGACAGGCTTTTTGACCAGTATATTTAAAGTGTAACCTTGGTTTTCGTCATTAATTTGTTCCAGAAAGTCTGACGAAAACCGAATTCAATGAAAACTTAAGCAATATTTCCCATAAGAAATAATGTAAATCCAATTAATCTGTTCCAGACACAAAAGTATTAACAAAAAATACATTTTATAAAGAATAACTATAGTTTCACATACAGAAAACAATGAGAAATAAATATAAAGGACTAATGAAATGAATAAATGAACATTTAACATCACTTTTAGCTTTATTGAAGACTCTTGTTGGCATATGGAAGATGCGAGGAGGGGAGAGGGAGGAGAGGTTATTGGTTGGAATGGGACTTCCTCTCCATAAAGACTTCAGGTATCAAGTCCCTATCCGGGGTTACTTCCCTTCTTTGTCTTTTACTGGCACTGGACCCCTGTCGCACAAAAAATCTGTCCAGAGAGGTCTGTTTCTGGCGTCTCTTTAAGAATTGCCTAAAATGGGACAAGGCATTGTCATTGAACACATTGCAGACATGGCTTGCAACAGCTTTGTTAGGGTGATATTTCTCCACAAAACTTTACAACTCACTCCACTTTGCACACATGTCCTTTATCACTGAAGAAGGCACATTCTCCCCTCTCTCTTCCTCCTCCTCTGAAGCAATTTCCTCAGCTGCAATCTGTTGCTGTTCCAGTTGAAGGTCTTGCAGCTCTTCAGTGGTTAGCTCTTCCCTGTGGTCATCCACCAACTCTTCCACATCCTGGCCACTTACATCCAACCCCATGGACTTTCGTACTTTGCTAAGAGTTCTTTCTTGAATTCTATTGTGTTTCTCCCCTTCTTTATCAAAGGGCTGGCACTCAGAACTTTCTTTGGCCCCATGGTGGCTTATTTAGCAGTCGCACTCAATAAACAAGCACAAAAAACAATGGATTATTACGAAATGTTTCGTATAAACGCGCAGGGTAATGTTCACTCAAAGACAAACAAAGCCAGACTCACTCAGAACGCGTGCGTGGGATGCTTCGTGTGGGCGCGGGCAGGCGGACACGTTCAGTACAGTGGACGAAAACCGAGGTGATGAACGAAAACTGGGACAAAATTTTGACGAAAAAGGTTGTCAAAAACTGAATTCGATGAAAACCAGGGCAAACAAAAACAGAGGTTCCACTGTACTTAAACAATGTGTATGTTAGAGCTGATTTCCTCTACAGTGGACCCCCGAGTTTCGATCACCTCAAAACTCAAACAATTATGTAAGTGTATTATTGTAAGTGCTTTTGTAAGTGTATTTTTGGGGGTCTGAAATGAACTAACCTACTTTACATTATTCCTTAAGGAAGCAAATTCGTTCGGTAATGGCACTTGAGCAGCCTTCTGGAACGAATTATGGCCGAATCTCGGGGGTTCACTGTAATCTGTTTATTACAATATACAGTACACTACTGTATAAACATTTAAAAATATACTAAAAATGTTATAAATGGTGCAAAGGTGACATTAAAACTATCAAAAATGGTTGACACAAACCCACTACCATTATAGTACAGTAGACCCTTATTTAGCAAGACTTTATGTTGCGCGATTTGGGTACTACACGATTGGAGAATTGCGGCATATTTTTATCTAACACGATGTAAACCTGATATTACACGATTCGCTGGAGGGGAAAAAATTTTGAGCGCGCGGTCGCCTGCGGTGGGTTAAACCATTGAGTCAGTGGGGGAGTCCTATTGAGGGTGGCTATGAGCCACATCAAGTGTTTAATGCTGATGAGACAAGTGTTTTCTGGAAGAAAATGCCAACATGAACTTATATCAGTCAGCAAGAGAAAAGTGCACCAGGCTTCAAGACAGCAAAGGATCGCTTCACCTTGCTCCTTTGCGGTAATGCATCAGGTGATTTCAAGTGTAAGCCCAATCCTCGTGCTTAGAGGAAAAGGGAATTTGTTTTTCCTTCCCGCAAACTGTAAGTAAATAAGTTTATTCAGGTATACAGAGATACAGTTACATTGATTATCATACATAGCAGCATATGTGTAGAGAACCTAGGATAACCCAAAAAAGTCAGACAGAATGGAAATAAGTCACTCTGACTTTTTTGGGTTATACTAGGTTCTCTACACATATGCTGCTATGTATGATAATCTTTGTAACTGTATCTGTGTATACTTGAATAAACTTACTTACAGTTTGCAGGAAGGAAAAACAAATTCCCATTACCTCAAGCGGCCCTTGTTGTGGTTCAGCGGAGGGAGACCACCCGCCTTCCCCAGCTACCCCCCACAACACCCCACCGTCCCAGCATTCATTGTTCATATGCGTCAAGCCAGCTGTTTGTGAAGAATAAGAGAGTGAGAATTGTGTTTTGATCTTTAAATTACTAGATCTTGTATCTGCCAAGCAATCATGATACCCAGTAGGCATACCAGTGTTGCTCTAAGTGGCAAGAAAAGGTATAAGCATTTAAGTCTTAGAATTAACGAAGAAAACAAAGATATTAGACAAGACATAACCTGTGGCCGTAAAGTGTTACTTTGTACACATAAAAAGATGTAAACATAAGTTTATGTGACTGACTTACTGACTGACTGGACTGAATGACTTGACTGACTGGACTGAATGACTTGACTGACTTACTGACTGACTTGACTGACTGAATGACTTGACTGACTGACTTACTGAATGACTTGACTGACTGACTTACTGAATGACTTGACTGACTGACTTACTGAATGACTTGACTGACTGACTTACTGAATGACTTGACTGACTGACTTACTGAATGACTTGACTGACTGACTTACTGAATGACTTGACTGACTGACTTACTGAATGACTTGACTGACTGACTTACTGAATGACTTGACTGACTGACTTACTGAATGACTTGACTGACTTACTGAATGACTTGACTGACTTACTGAATGACTTGACTGACTTACTGAATGACTTGACTGACTTACTGAATGACTTGACTGACTTACTGAATGACTTAAAGTTAGAGACACTCAGTACAACAATCGACTTCATGGGGAATCCATCACTTCAGTTTCCTCAGTAAATTATCTGGGAATCCCCTTTGACCCATGCATGTCAGGAGAATTGATAGGAAACAGTATAGTAAAGAAAATGAATGCCAGACTGAAGTTCCTCTACAGACAAGCACAGTGTCTACCTACTGAGGCTCGCAGGACCCTATGTCTAGCCCTTATACAATGTCATATTGACTACGCTTGCTCTTCATGGTACTCTGCTTTGACAAAAAAACTGAAAGATAAACTGCAAATCACACAGAACAAAATGATAAGATTCATCCTGGACCTGGGCCCAAGAGAATAAGTAGGCCAGGATGAATTACAATTGGATATGCTGAATATTGAAGACAGAGTAAAACAACTTAAGTTGAATCAAGTTTATAAAATTGCTCACAAACAGTGTCCAGAATATCTTGCTGCCAATTTTGTCAAGGCTGGGAACCAAAGCAGTCATAGTACTAGGGGGAGAGAGCACAACTTTGTAGTAGCCACAGTCAGTGGCCAGGCTTCAAACACCTTTTATTGTACAGCAATAAAGGAATGGAACAGACTGCCTGCACATGTCAAAGCCAGTCATAGCATGAGCCAGTTCAAGAAGAGAGCCAAAAGGTACCTAATGAATGTAGCGACAGAAAGGGAGGAGAATGATTTTTATTTTTTTTAGTTACCATACATGTACAGTGGTACCTCGGTTAACGATGGCCAAACTCGCCCTTTTATGTAAGTTTATTTTTTTAAATGCTTTTGTAAGTGTGTTTTTAGGGGTCTAAAAGGACTAGTCTATTTTACATCATTCCTTATGGGGATAAATTCGTTTGGTAATGGCACTTGAACAGCATTCTGGAACGAAAAAATATTGTTAACAGAGGTACCACTGTACATGTAAATAACTCTTTTTACCTTATTCCTTTTAATTATAGTATAATAACTAGTATCTACTACAGTGTATAATATTAAGGTATTAAATGGAGCCCAATGGAAATAAGTCACTCTGTCTGACTTTTTTGGGTTATCCTAGGTTTTCTACACATATGCTGCTATGTATGATAATCTTTGTAACTGTATTTGTGTATACCTGAATAAACTTACTTACTTACTCAGCCCAGTAGGGCCACAGCATAACTCTCCACTCTCTTCGCAATCATCCACAAACACCAGCACCCACAATTTAAGGTAAATACTATTATTTGTTACATTTGTAGTCTTAAGCAGTAAAAACAACATAATACATCACGATAATGAACTACAATTACATCTTCTCTTTTATTTTTGTAAGACCTGTTGGTCTAAAAAAACACTTGTTTGGCTTTTTGGGGACTCCTAGGAACGTAACCCTATTTTTCCCATGAGTTCTTTTAATTATCTAACACGATTTTAGCTAACACGACGTTTTCAGGAACGTAACTACCATGCTAAATGAGGGTCTACTGTATGTTCCTTGCTTAGCGACGAATTCACTTACCAACGTGGTCTTAGGAATGGAACTCCATCGTTAAGTGAGGAGAGGCTGTATTACATAATATTTAGTAGGTATTACATGTATTACAGTGAAGTAATATCTGTTATGTAAGTAAATTTTTAAACACATATTTGGACTGAATATTTTTTAACAAAATATTTTTCATCTGGCACCAAGACTTTTCAAGGCTTCCCAGTAGCATCATTTTCATATTCAAAAACAAGCATGTAAAACAAAAATACAGCACTGTAATTCCAAAAATATGAGATAGACAAATAGCTTTGCTGACAACAAAATGCTTTCTTAAACATACATGCGAAAGCATTCTCTCATAGCTCCGTGGTTGAAGGGTTCATTCTCCATCTTGACCACAACCTCATCAACAACCCAATTCTGCCTCATAGCATTGTACCGGTGACGTTTAGCCTTCTCGGTTTTGTATGTATCCAGATGAAACTTCTCCCAAGGATCCCCAAGAGTGCGAGCCTGAAAAAGAATTAATCAGTACTATTACCTATTTATTACTCTATTATTATTCTTATAATCATAGGAATTGTTTATTATGCCACACTTTTAATCTACTGACATGTACTGTATATTTGTCATGCTTATTAGAATTACCTTTATTCTATGTACATCCATAATATCTTTGTATAAATGCATGTGAATTTTTTTTTTTTTTTACATTATGTTATGTTGTACTAGTCCAGAGATAAGTTTAAGCTTGCCCAAAATGCTCTGCATAACCATATGTTACATAGTTTTCTAAAAACTATGTAACATGTGAAAATAATTTTATTATTATTATTATCATCATCAACAACGTAGTGTACAGTATTTTTGCTATTAGGTTGTTCCAAGTTTAATTAGGATTATAATTTTTATCATGAGCATCTACTGTTACCATTATATAATAAAAAAAATTATTTCTTTATGCAGTCCAAATAATGTAGTTTACATATAATAAAACATTGGTAGGCACAAAAGAAAGCCACTAGTATTTAATGCATTTCAGGCAAACTAATCCTAATGCCTAAAGACTACTTATACTTAAGATTTATACATAGAATATCAAGTAGAATTTTTTATGCAGTTAACTACAATTATCTGTATAATAAGAAAGGTAGCTAATGAACAAATGGTACAATTTCAAAAGTATGACTTATTATTTCGAACTGATTCACTGATTTTTAGTTTTGTGGAATGAGTGAATAAAGATGAAGATGCAGGAAATTACTTAGTTACAGCAGAAACGGAATGAGACAAAACGTGTACGTGTAATAGGGACTTACAGTTGCCTGTAGCAGCTATACTTAGCTCAATCAGGCCATCAAAACTTAATTCAGCATAATAAGAATTTTCAGTACACTCTGGAACAGTGCCAATCACATAGAGCAAATGCATACAATGCAGCACTGAAACACTTTACTGTATCTTGGTCATTTGCAACCCTGCAATGTTCTACAGGGCTCTGCACTGCATCCTTTATAAGGACATTATTTTCTTATCAGAAGTACTAGTGAATGCTCATAAAACTGAATTTTATTTGGAGTTTTTGTGAAAGTTTATATTAAAATGATGTAAATGCTTATCATTCATTTACCCCAATTTCACAGAAAAACAATTTTTATTTATAAATCTAACCTGCATTCTATGATCCACTGCTCCTTCTCATTGTATTATGTTTATATCCTCTGCAGAGGGTTCAAACTGATGTTACTTACTACAATTGTACGTATTACAGTTTAATATAAAATGTAATATTTTTTCTGATTTTGATGCAAATTCTATTACCAAGACAGCGTTTCCAACCAGTTTTCTGATGAGGCATGTGACCAATATCAAAACAATATGCTGTACACATTGGCTACATAACCTTTGTTGGATGATTCAGTTTTCTAAAAAGGAGTTTTACACAGCAGAGGTGATTGCTCATGAGAGACATACAGTGATCCCTTGTGTTTCGGAATATCGATGATTTCGTGTTTCGGTTGTTTTTTTCAGTCTATGTTTCCCTCGTGTATCGGTTATTCCCTCGTGTATCAGTCCGTACCAGACCTGTCTGCCTGCCCGCGCTTGCGTGCCTCGCCGCGCAGGACGCCAGTCTACCCAGCGCGCTCTTTCAAACATTTCACAATAAATTTACTCTGTTTATTGCTGGTTTAGTGATTGTCACTGTGAAATAAGTCACCATGGATCTAAAGAAGCTTCCTAGTGGCACCCCTGTGGTAAAGAAAGTGAGGAACACCATCGAAGTGAAAAAGGAGATAGTAGAAAAATATGAGAGTGGCATACGTGTGAGTGAGCTTGCCAGGATGTACGGAAAAAAACAATCCTCTATCCTGGCAAAGAGAAAAGAAATCAAGGAAGTTAATGTTGCAAAAGGGGTTGATATGTTAACGAAAAATAGATCGAAAACAGTGGATGAGGTTGAGAAGTTGTTGGGGGTGTGGATCAATGAAAAACAGATAGCGGGTGATAGTATTTCCACGGCGATAATTTGTGAAAAGGCAAGGCAGTTGCACGCAGATCTTGTCAAGACAATGCCTGCAACCAGTGCTGAGGCGAGTGATTTTAAAGCCAGCAAAGGCTGGTTTGAGAGGTTTAAGAAACGTAGTGGTATACACAGTGTTGTGAGGCATGGTGAGGCAGCCAGCTCAGACAAACGTGCAGCTGAAAAATTTGTGCAGGAATTCCAGGGGTTCGTAGACACTGAAAAATTTGAAGCCCAACAAGTGTTTAATTGTGATGAAACAGGCCTGTTTTGGAAGAAAATGCCAAACAGGACCTTCATTACCTTCATTACTCAGGAGGAAAAGGCACTGCCAGGACACAAGCCTATGAAAGACAGGCAAACTCTCATGTTGTGTGCTAATGCCAGTGGTGATTTTAAAGTGAAGCCTTTACTGGTGTATCACGCAGAAAATTCCAGAGCCTTCAAGAAACACAATGTTAACAGGAATAATTTGTGTGTGCATTGGAAGGCTAACACCAAGGCATGGGTTACTAAGGACTTTTTCGTGGAATGGTTCACTGGAGTGTTTGGCCCTAGTGTGAAGAAATACCTCCTGGAAAAGAAATTGGGACTCAAGTGCCTCCTGGTACTGGACAATGCTCCTGCTCATCCTCACAACTTGGAAGACTATTTGTCTGATGAGTTCATTTTCATCACAGTGAAGTTCTTGCCTCCTAACACCACTCCTCTCATCCATCCCATGAACCAGCAGGTCATTTCCAACTTCAAAAAACTCTACACAAAAGCATTGTGTAAAAAGTGCTTTCAAGTGACCTCGGACACTAATTTGACCCTAAGAGAGTTCTGGAAAGATCACTTCAATATCGTCCATTGCATAGGCCTTATAAGTAAGGCTTGGGAGGGAGTGACTTCCAGGACTTTGAACTCTGCTTGGAGACAACTGTGGCCGGATTGTGTTGAAAAGAGGGATTTTGAAGGATTTGAGGCTGATTGTGTTGAAAAGAGGGATTTTGAAGGATTTGAGGCTGACCCTGACGACCCTGTGCCTGTTGTGGACTCTAATTGTGGAATTGGCCAAGTCCCTGGGGTTGGAGGTGAGTGGTGAGGATGTGGAAGAGTTGGTGGAGGACCACAGGGTAGACCTAACCACTGAAGAGCTGAAAGAGCTTCATCAGGAACAGCAACAGACGACATTTAAAGAAATTGATTCAGAGGAGGAGGATGAACAGGGTGAGGTAGTAACTTCTTCAGAGATTAAGGAAATTTGTTCCAAATGGACTGATGTGCAGACATTTGTTGAAAAACACCTCCCTGAGCAAGCTGAAGCCACATCTGCAACATGTTCAGTGACAGAATCTTGCCCCACTTCAGGGTAATGTTAAAGAGTCGCCAGAAACAGACGACTCTGGACAGTTATTTTTCTAGGAAGGGGTCTAGTGACTCTCAAGCTGGTCCTAGTGGCATTAAAAGAAAAAGAAGGGAAGTAACCCCAGATAAGGACTTGTTACCTGAAGTCCTTTTGGAGGGGGATTCCCCTTCCAAACACTAACACCCTCCCCCTGTCCTCCTCCCTATCTTCCAGATGCCAGCAACTCTCTTCAATAAAGGTAAGTAAATGTTATTTATTATTCTGTTATTTATTATTTATTATGTAGTAGTATTTATAATTACACGTGTGTTAATAATGTTGTTTTGTGTATGTAGAACTATAATTAAAATGTATTTTTTGTGAATATTTTTGGGTGGAACGGATTAATTGTAGTACAGTGGTACCTCGACTTACGATGGTCCCCAAACTCACCCTTGTATGTAAGTTTATTTTTTTAAATGCTTTTGTAAGTGTAATTTTGGGGGTCTAAAAGGACTAGTCTATTTTACAACATTTCTTAAGGAGATAAATTCGTTTGGTAATGACACTTGAACAGCATTCTGGAATGAAAAAATATCGTAAGTCGAGGTACCACTGTATTTACATTATTTCTTATGGGAAATAAGGTTTCGAGTTTCAAAGTTTTTGAGTTAAGGTCTAGCTCCTGGAACGGATTAAGACCGATAGTCGAGGGACCACTGTATTACAACAATATAACTTCAATCACTTTAACCGTTTCACTGTTGAAACCCTTGCTCACAAACTTGCTCTCGGTGTCGAAGAAAAAAAAAAATTCTTATGAAATGATAGAGAATCTTTTCCCGATGGTAATGACACCAAAAGTACGAAATTTGATGGAAAACTTACGGAATTACACTCTTGCAAATTTAGTGGTCTCGGCGATATTTATGCATCGGCAATTTTGCCCACTTTTAGCCATATTTTCAGCCAATTCCATTGTTCCAGTCGACCAAACTCGTAGCTATTTTGCTAGAACTCCTTTTGTTCTATCAATTGAGTACAAGAACTGCCCATTTACTGATTGTGTATGAAATTGCTAATTTGGAAAATTTCATACACAATTCAAGGAAGGCCAATTTCAAAATATAGATGCACAAATAACCCGCACATAAAAGAGAGGAGCTTATGACGACATTTTGGTCTGACTTGGACCATTTACAAAGTCACAGTAACAAAAAGGAGGGAGTATATATATAGGCAAGCAGACAGGGACAGGAACGAGAGAGGAAGTGGTGGAGGAGTAAAAAAGAATCAGGTTAAGTCACGGGTGTTCTGAAGTTTGGAACATTTAACAATATAATGGGAAAGGAAGGCATCTACAAAGCCAGCACTAAGATTCATACAAGGAAACTTGTGTATAAGGGAGGATTCAACCAGACAGCGACTGTGAAAGTTGAACGTAGGGTAGACAGTTTTAGCAGAAGACCAATCAATAGGATGAGTGTGATCTCTGACATGACAGAAAAGAGCAATGTTGGTGTCAGCAAGCTTAACACTACGTTTGTGCTCCCTAAGTCTGTCAGACAGAGTTTGGCCAGTTTCTCCAAAGTACTGAAGAGGACAGGAAGAACAAGAAATAGAGTAGACACCAGGAACATCTATAGAGGGAGGAGAGGTATGAACTAGATTAGTGCGAAGAGTGTTAGTCTGGCAAAAAGTAAGTTTGATGTCTAAGGAACGGAGAGAGTTGTTGAGATTAGAAAGACTGGAAATGTAGGGAAGGCAGAGGACAGGAGAGTTCCCAGGAGTAGAGAGTTTGGGAGAGAAGAAAGTCTGTTTAGCATGTGAGAAGGAAGAGTCTATGAAATGGGAAGGGTAGCCAAGACGGGAAAATAAATTATGAAGAGTGGAAATCTCTAATTCAAGGAACTGAGGATCACAAATGCGGAGAACATGGAGAAAGTGGTAGAAAATATCTACCTGGATGATGACTAATAAGCTTACTCTCAATACTGACAAAACCTATTTCATTCAGTTTGGAAACAGAGCTACTAATGCTCCACTTAACATAACGCTCAATGGATCACCCATCACAATACTCACAGAGGGAAAATTCCTAGGAATCCACCTTGACAGTAGCCTCAAATTCCAAACACACATACAACAAATTTCCAAAAAAATCTCAAAGACAGTAGGCATACTATCAAAGATACGCTATTATGTGCCCCAATCAGCTCTCCTTGCTCTGTATCATTCACTCATCTACCCTTATCTCACCTATGGAATTTGTGCATGGGGATCAACAACATAAAATCACCTTAGACCACTCATAACCCAGCAAAAGGCTGCAGTCAGAATGATAACAAATTCCCACTCTAGACAGCACACTCCACCAATATTCAAAAGTCTAAAACTACTCACTGTAAAGAACATTCACACTTATTCTTGTACCTACTACATACATAGAACTCTACACTCAAACATATACCCTCCACTCAAACTTCTCCTCACCAACCTTAACAGAACGCACAACCATAACACAAGACACAGAACACTTTTTGATATACCCAGTGTCCAGATCACCCTGTGTAAAAATTTTATGTACATAAAGGGCCCCAAAATCTGGAATTCATTACCAGTAAATACTAAAATAACCTTGTTTGAACATCAATTTAAGACTCTTCTCAAAAACCACCTACTCGCCCTAAACTAAATACTCTATACTCAATTCAACCAAAAAATCTCCCAATTACCTAAATCTTAAAACTTCAAAACTAGATTCCTAAAGTTCATACATTAATAAATACTACATTATAGTATAAATACCTGCCCCCTACACCAACTTGAAGCATTCTCATACTGTAAACTACTTTCAACAACACTCAAGTGTTATTTTCCCATAATATAATTTCAATACCTAGGTAGTAGGTTGGTAGACAGCAACCGCCCAGGGAGGTACTACCGTCCTGCCAAGTGAGTGTAAAACGAAAGCCTGTAATTGTTTTACATGATGGTAGGATTGCTGGTGTCTTTTTTCTGTCTCATAAACATGCAAGATTTCAGGTATGTCTTGTTACTTCTACTTACACTTAGGTCGCACTACACATTCATGTACAAGCATATATATACACACCCCTCTGGGTTTTCTTCTGTTTTCTTACTAGTTCTTGTTCTTATTTCCTCTTATCTTCATGGGGAAGAGGAACAGAATTCTTCCTCCGTAAGCCATGCGTGTCGTAAGTCGACTAAAATGCCAGGAGCAAGGGGCTAGTAACCCCTTCTCCTGTATACATTACTAAAGTTAAAAAGAGAAACTTTTGTTTTTCTCTTTGGGCCATCCCCGCCTTGGTGGGAAACAGCCGATTTGTTGAAAGAAGAAGAAGAATTTCAATATTTTCTATTGATATAACCAACCTACAAAATACTTTCACCTTGTCATAATGTAATATCCTTAGATTGTAATTTGAGTAAACTTATTATCTGCTATAAATATAAACTAATGTTTAACTATAACAAACTAAATAAATTTCTCTAGTATTAAGTACATAGTCTATAAGCCATTAGATTTAGTCTGCCCATAATGCCATGGCATGATAGTGGCTCTCTTTGCACTGCAATTCATAATTGTAATTACAAAATCTCGATGTAAACTTGCAATGAAATAAAAATATTATTATTATTATTATTAGATAAGAACACTTTTCTTGACAGAAGAAGCATGATAAGAAAAGTAGTGAATATAAATGCCACTGTGCATAGGCCTGCGATACATAGGAAAGGCAAAACCTGTATCTGAGCGGTGGACATGAACATCAAGGAAAGGAAACAAGGAATTAGATTCCCATTCAGCTTTAAACTTAATGGAAGGGGCAAGATTATTAAGAGCATCAAGAAATGATTGGAAGAGACTAGAATAATGAGGTCAAAGAGCAAAGATGTCATCTACATAGTGGAGCCAGAGTGAAGGGCGCACATCAGTAGTAGGAAGATGAACAGTCTCAAAGTATTCCATGTAAAGATTAGCAAGAACAGGAGATAGAGGAGAGCCCCCGAAGGTTAATCGCGAGGATTACCTCCGTAAAGCCGATGTCTTGCTCTCTGACTCATATACCTACATTCCTCTCGTTTCCAACCCTCTCAATCGCATCAAGAGAACTTTCAACAAGAAACTAAGGACTTTCTCCAACCTCTGTCCTTCTGACTTTGACCTTGTTCAACGTTTTTGTGTCATCTGTCCCTCTCTGCCCTATTTCTATGGCCTTCCCAAAACTCACAAACCTGATATTCCTCTGCATCCCATCATATCCTCTAGAGGTTTTGTCTCTTATTCTCTTGCTTCTTGGCTAGCAAAACCCCTCACTCCCTTTCTTGGTACTTTTTCTCCTGCCCACCACCTTCGTCACTCTCAAGACTTCATCGAACGGTTCGCCCTCTCCCGACCTGTAAGATGCTTAGTCTTGATGTTGAGTCCCTCTTCACTAATGTCCCTCTTGATGATGTCCTTAATTTTCTCAGAGAGAAGGCCATTGAAGGGTTACTTCTTCTCCCTATACCTACTGATGCCTTTCTTGACCTTATCTGCCTTTGTGTGTACTCTAATTCCTTTTCCTTCCAAGGTAAATTTTATTCTCAAACCTTCGAGGTCGCTATAGGCTCTCCTCTATCTTCTGTTCTTGCTAATCTTTACATGGAATACTTCGAGACTGTTCTTCTTCCTACTACACTGATGTGCGCACTTCACTCTGGCTCCGCTATGTAGATGACATCTTTGCTCTTTGGCCTCATGATTCTAGTCTCTTCCAACCATTTCTTGCTCTTAATAATCTTGCCTCTTCCATTAAGTTTAAAGCTGAATGGGAATCTAATTCCTTGTTCCCTTTCCTTGATGCTCATGTTCACCGCTCAGATACAGGTTTTTGCCTTTTCCGTGTTCCGCAAGCCTATGCACAGTGGCATGTATATTCACTATTTTTCTTATCATGCTTCCTCTGTCAAGAAAAGTGTTCTTATCTCCCTCTTTCTCCATGCTCTCCACATTTGTGATCCTCAGTTCCTTGAATTAGAGATTTCCACTCTTCATAATTCATTTTCCTGTCTTGGCTATCCTTCCCATTTCATAGACTCTGCCTTCTCATGTGCTAAACAGACTTTCTTCTCTCCCAAACTCTCTACTCTTGGGAACTCTCCTGCCCTCTGCCTTTCCTACATTTCCGGTCTCTCTAATCTCAACAACTCTCTCCGTTCCTTAGACATCAAACTTACTTTTCGCCAGACTAACACTCTTCGCACTAATCTAGTTCATACCTCTCCTCCCTCTATAGATGCTCTTGGTGTCTACTCTATTTCTTGTTCCTCCTGTCCTCTTCAGTACTTTGGAGAAACTGGCCGATCTCTGCCTGACAGACTTAGGGAGCACAAAAGTAGTGTCAGGCTTGCTGACACCAACAATGCTCTTTTTCTGTCATGTCAGAGATCACAGTCATCCTATTGATTGGTCTTCTGCTAAAACTGTCTATCCTACGTCCAACTTTCACAGTCACCCTATCGTTGAATCTTCCCTTATAAACAAGTTTCCTTGTATGAATCTTAGTCCTGGCTTTGTCTCTGTAGATGCCTTCCTTTCCCATTACATTGTTAAATGCTCCAAACTTCAGAACACCCGTGACTTAACCAGATTCTTTTTTCTCCTTCTCCCTCTTCCCCTTTCCTCTTTCCTTTTCTTCTTTCTCCTTTGGGTTTTCTTTCTTCTGCCTTGCATTTGTCCTTTTTATTATTATTATTTTTCCCCCTTCTGTGTTCTTGCTCCTACCCTCTGTGGGCCCCTAGGTCCCTTGCAGTGCTCCTCTTTCTTAGTAGTATATGACTGACTCCACTACTACTACTACTACTACTATTACTCCTCCACCATTTCCTCTCTCATTCCCATCCCTGTCTGCTTGCCTATATATACTCCCTCCTTCTCTCCTTTTTGTTAGTGTGACTTTGTAAATGGTCCAAGTCGGACCGAAACGTCATTGTAAGCTCCTCTCTTCTATGTGCAGGTTATTTGTGTATTAAAAAACCATACCACAGGTGGGGTTCAAACCCGCGATCAGAGAGTCTCAAAACTCCTGACCGTTGAGTAAGTGACGATATGGTTTGTTTGCAATCGTGTCATTACGATTTCGTGAGTCATGTTTGTGTATTGTTCCAGTCACAGTATTGTGCCTTTTTTTATTTATTCAAAATAGATTCCAGAATTAACAATGCAAACATTCCTAACACTAAAATAACATTTTCTCTGTTCATTACTCACGTCTCCAAGCCCCTCTTATATTACACTTGCTTTCCATTTTGAATTTTTCACACAAAAAAATAGAAGATTTACTGTTATGCAGACTACTGCATTATTGTAAAAATGGTATAAATAATATCAGCACATTTGTGAAAAAACATTAGACTCACCAATTGACATGTAATGGACGCGTGACGTGATTTGTTTACTCTTGAACATCGGCAAAAATCGAACATTTCTGCTACTTTGAGCTCAATTTCAAGGTACTTTTATTCAGTAAATCATTCAAAATCATCTCTAGTTATGTAATATATCTCCCATTCTATCAAATGAGACCAAGAAACTGAATACAACCATAAATACCATATGAAAATACACCACAAAGTCACTGTTTTAAATGAAAAACATGGTTGGAGGTTTTTTTTTTCTCATTATGCACTGCGTGCTGCAAGATTTTTCTATATTGTGCACACTGACCACTCAGCCCCATTCTCTCATATGTATGCTGACCAGCTTTCCCCCGCAAGATTGGAAGCTTCTAGAATTTAGACATACTATTACGGGACCAACACTGGCTAGCAAGCCATAATATTACGGGACCGACAGTGAAAGGGTTAATAAGGCTACCATAATACAGGTATCCATCCAACCTTCTTGGTAGAGAAATAATCACCTCATTTTAGGCACTATAGTATAGGTATCCACTCACCTTCATCACAGCATTTTTCCATGCCATCCTAGCCATCAACTTCTTATCAACAGCTTTTTCTTCCCGTCTTTTCTTGAGACCTGCACGGAATACTACTGAGAAGAATCGGTTGCCATAGCCATTTGGCAACGATTGGCACTCATCATGACTGTAGGAAATAGATTTTTATTTAAATATCTATAATAATAATAATAATAATTAATAATAATAATTTTTTATTTCAATGCATGTTACAAGTGTACAATGTTATTGGTAGTTACAAATATAATACAATTATAAAACTGTAATGCAAGGAGAGCCACTGGCATGCCATGGCATTAGGGGCAGTTTATTCTAGAGACTTATTCACTAAGTACTTAATGCTAAAGAAATTGATTGAGTTTATTCTAGTTCTATATTATTTAAATTATTAAATGGTTATACATACTATTTAAAGACAATACAAGAGAAATTGGTTGAGTTTAATCTAGTTGTAGAATTTATTTCAAATTACAGTATGTTGATGCTATACTAGTATAATAACAATACTAGAAATAGTTTTTAGAGTTTCATCTAGGTATATATTTTATTTCAAATTAAGAAAATGATGATACTATAAGATTTTAAATGACAATATGATGATATGAGATTGCAACAAGTGTTAAGGAGGATGAACATATCAAAATGAGATCTTCTTAAGTAAAATAATATTGGGTTTGGAAGTTTGTTACAGTATGAGTATTTAGTATAGGGTGAGTAGGTGACTTTTGAGAAGAGTCTTGAATTGATTTTCCGACAAGGTTAACTTGATATTTACTGGTAATGAATTCCAGATTTTGGGGCCCTTTATGTGCATAGAATTTTTACATTGGTTAGTATGGACTCGGGGTATGTCAAATAGTGATCTGTGTCTTGTGTCATGTTCGTGGGACCTATTAAAGTTGTTGAGGAGAATTCTGAGCGCAGGGTTAATATTAGCATGTAGAGTTTTATGTATGTAGAAGGCACATGAATAGGTATGAATATTTTTTATGGTGAGTAGTTTTAAGGTTCTGAATATAGGTGGAGTATGCTGTCTAGAGTGGGAATTTGTTATCATCCTGACTGCAGCCTTTTGCTGGGTATGTCTCATGACATACAAGCTTCAAGACAACTGTGTGGACCCTCCTGACCTTTCATTTTTTTTCAAATGTATGAATAGACTGAAAAAAGACCCAAAGAGTTGCACTAAGGTCAAAAATATTGGTAGATGGAAGATTCGAAGGTATGAAAAATTGTGTGTATACTAGTATGTTGGACACATAGAAGCACCTGCATACTAGTACATCAGATACAGTTTAAGAGTTAATACCTAAGTATATATAACACAGGTTGTGAGTTACAATTACTGTACTGTATACAGTTTGGGGTAAGGCTATAAAGAAATTACAAACTTTTACAATGAAAACAAAATTATTTGTTTGAAATAAAATGCACTGATCATGAAAAAAATGTCCTCACAACATATTTCATGAAATCAAAGTAAACATGATTGCAAATAAATCATAAAATGAGTGGGGCAGGCCAGTTTTAGGCCTTCTAGTCTTAGGATTCATTGCCATGGGTTTGAGCTCCACTTGCTCTGTGATTTACAACATGTTAGTAGAGGAGCCCCACAAGAACAAGAACAATATTAAATACAGTGGACTCCCTGATTATGTACTGCTCCAAACTCAAACAATTATGTAAGTGTATTTTTGTAAGTGCCTTTGTAAGTGTATTTTTGGGGGTCTAAAAGAACTAATCTAATTTACATTATTTCTTATGGGAACAAATTCGTTTGGTAACGGCACTTGAACAGCATTCTGGAACTTGTTTTAACCCTTTGGGGGTCGACAGGCCTTCTCAGGAAAGTGTTCCTGGGGTCGAAAATTTTTTGGAAAAAAAAAAAATTTATTTTTTCTTATGAAATGATAGAGAATCTTTTTCCGATCATAACGTCACCAAAATTATGAAATTTGATCGAAAACTAACGGAATTATGCTTTCGCGAAGTTAGCGGTAGCCATGACACTTACGCATCGGCGATTTTGCCCACTTTGAGCCCTATTTTCGACAAATTCCAATGTTTCAGTCTCCTAAAACTATAGCTATTTCGATAGAACTCCATTTTTTCTATCGATTAAGTACAAGAAACTGCCTATTTACCAATTTCATCTACCCAAAATAGTGGTCAGAAAATGGCAATTTTCCAATTTCAAACGATGCCAATTTCAAAATAGGGTCCACAATAAACAAGGCAGACATTCCTGGCACTAAAATAACATGTTCTCTGTTCATTAGTCACGTCTCCAGGCACCTGTTCCATTACTTTTGCTTTTCATTTTGAATTTTTATTCTCACAAAAAATAGAAGATTTACTGTTATGTATACAACTGCATCATTGTAAAAATGGTACAAATAATATCAGAGCACTTGTGCATGAATATAAGACTCGCCAGTTGATGTGTATTGGAGGCATGGTGTGATTTGTTTACTCTTGAACATCGTCAAAAATCGAACATTTTCGCTACTTTGAGCTCAATTTCAAGGTACTTGTCATTGTCATACCAATCAAAATCATCTCTATTTCTGTAATATATCTTCCATTCTATCAAATGAGACCAAGAAAACGAGAATACATCAATATATACCATACGAAAATCGACTGCAAAGTCGCTGTTTTAATCGAAAAAAACGGTCAGAGTTTTTTTTCTCTCATTATGCAGTGTGTACTGCAGGATTTTTTTTATACTGCGCACACTGACCACACAGACCCATTCTTTCATATGTATGCCTACCAGACGTTTTCTGCTTCAATTGAGGCCGCTAGAATTTGGGCGTACTAGTATGGCACCAACCCCTGCTCGTAAAACGTACTAGTACGGCACCAACCCCCAAAGGGTTAATGAACAATTAATTAATTGTGAAATGTTTGGATGAGCGCACAGGGTAATGTTCACTGGAGGATAAACAAAGCTAGACTGACTCATGAGCCTGCGCGGGCAGCGCCTGGGTGGACAGGTCTGGTACGCACTTGTTCGAAATGCGGGACGTGTTCGAATGGCAGGACAAAATTTGTTCTAAAAAAGTGTTCGAATTCCGATTTGTTTGATTGCCGAGGTATCCGAAAATCAGGGTTCCACTGTATATCTTCTTTTCTATCAAATGAGATCAAGAAACCAAGAATACAACCATAAAAAAACATATGAAAATACACCGCAAAGTCGCTGTTTTAAACCAAAAACACGGAAGCAGTTTTTTTCTCATTATGCACTGCGTGCTGCAGGGTTTTTTTTATAGGTGCACACTTACCGTATAGACCCATTCTCTCATATCTAGGTCCAAATTTACCGCTCACAGCTTATCTGAGTGAGCTGAGCTCATGGCATTGTACTACAGTATAGACACTGGCTTCAAAGCCATGATACAACGGGACCGACCCTGAAAGGGTTAGAGTGGCTATTCTGCATGGCAATTAGTAAACTTCACGAAGCAATTTTGCTTTCAACCATTAGTAACTAAGTTCACCAAAACATTCACACATTATGATGGGGCTGGTAAGTGAATTAATTTTACCCTATGGCATTAATTCAATGAATTTTATGGAACACCTAAAATATCAACAACAAAATTTGATAGTCTGGCCATTAGACCAATTCAACCAAGTTAAATCTTCAATAAAATACAGTACAGTATAAATTTATGTATGTATAGTGAGCTAATATTTTTTTTATACAAAGCTCTAAATGTGCATTTCATTTTTTTATTTTATGCAATCTTAATTTTTTGTTTCTTAGTTCCTTTTTCATATAAAATGCAGTGAATGTTTTGCATATACAGTGGTACCCCGACTTACGATGGTCCCCAAACTCACCCTTTTATTTAAGTTTATTTTTTTAAATGCTTTTGTAAGTGTAATTTTGGGGGTCTAAAAGGACTAGTCTATTTTACATCATTCCTTATGGGGATAAATTCGTTTGGTAATGGCACTTGAACAGCATTCTGGAATGAAAAAATATCGTAAGTCGGGGTACCACTGTACTGTAAAGCAGTCTCAATAAGTACAAATTTGAGCAGTACAAAATTCTATTTAGCACAAATTATAAAACGATACCAGATCTTATTTAACCCTTAAACTGTCCACACGTAGATATACGTTCACCTGCGTACTGCTCCGAATATTTTGAAAAAAAAAAAAAAAAAAAATTAAATGAAGAGTGCATTTTTATAAACAGGATAGGCTAAAAAAAAACATTTAGGGCCAGTACATTTGGTGCTTGATGCTCACCTGATGGCAACATCAAGTCCTGCCGCTTGCAGAAGTATTGCCGATATACTTTTTTTCTAGTTTTCATTTTAATATATATAATTTTTATGTTCTGATAATTACAATTTACAATACTTCCTGTGATTTCATAGCCAATCTTTGTTCTAACACTAATATTATGTACTGAAATAGTACTCAAATAGTCACAATCACACCAACAGGTGAACATTTTCGCCTACCTTGGTCATTTACTATTGTCTATAAATATATACGAAGTATTTATAGGTCCCAGCAATGTTTTAGACATCCAGGAGTATATACGAAACTCCTTGAAGAATGGTGTTATGACAATTGCCAGATAACTACTGATAAGGCAGTGACATTGATGAATGAATGTGTGCAGGGAACCCTTGCTCTTTCACTCTGTATCTATCTATCGGTCTGTCTGTCTATCTATCTGTCTATCTGTCTGTCTGAATCTGTTTGTCTGTATCTGTCTGTATCTGTCTAGCTCTGCTTATCTGTCTTTCTGTCTGCCTGTGTGCCTGGAGTATATGAAACTCCTTGAAGAATGGTGTGTTGACAAGTGTCAGATAACTCTTGACAGCCCAGTGACATTTGATAAATGTCAGCAGTGCTGGAGGGAACCCTCCCTTTTTCAATGTCTATCTGTCTGTCTTCTCTGTCTGTGCCTATCTGTCTGTCTGTCTATCTGCCTGTATCTGTCTGTCTGTTTGTCTAGCTCTGCTTATTTCTGTCTAACTCTGCTTATCTGTCTTTCTGTCTGCCTGTGTGTGTGTCTTTCCGTCTACTTGTCTCAATCTCAGAGTGTGGCTCGTAAGCCAACAGGTATTATACACGATGCAGAAGTGACGATGCGTATTACTTGCCAGTCATGCTTATTATGCCTTATATCTACAAGCATTGTATAGCACTTTGCCTGGAATTTTTGGGTTATCCTAGGTAATTTACACTATGTATAATAACTGTACTTATGTGTACATGTGAGAGAGAGATATATAGGACATATAGATATAGATAGATATATAGACAGACAAAGATATAGACAGAGTTATAGACAGATAGAGAGACAGCCAAAGCCAGCCAGCCTGCCAAATACATAAGAACATAAGAAAGAAGGAACACTGCAGCAGGCCTACTGGCCCATGCAAGGCAGGTAAATGTCACCCCCCAGCTTAGACCAATGACCCACCTAGTCAGGTCACATCCTCTGAAGGAAGGAGCATGGCATCAGACCTAGTAGCACAAGCTAGTCAGGTCCAACTCACACCCACCCACAGCCACTCATGTATTTATCTAACCTATTTTTACTTTCCTCTTATAAGGGGAGTGTTAATGCGACATGACATCAGTGAATCCCTGGTGTTTGCCACAGTATTTGCTCTAGCTGGCACTCAATTGAACTGGTGCTCCCACAAGGTACTAAGTGGTCCCAGATTTTTGTAATACTGCGAACACTGAGGGTGCAGATCCATTCTCTCATGTCTAGGCGACTCAGGCCTATCGCACTAAATTTGAAGGAATGAAAAATAAAACGTAGATCTACGTTCGGAGCAGTACGCACGTGAACGTATATCTACGTGTGGACAGTTTAAGGGTTAATACGAGTCAAAATTCGGTATTACAAGTCTGCTGCCCACCCTAGTATGTAATATTATAAAACACACAGATAAAATAAAAGACAATGTGCAAATGAAGGAGTTCACCATCAAAGAATACAAAAGAATATTTCAAACTCTGGAGCTTTAAAACAAAAAGTTATGGACGCTTACCCCAAAGTCAAACCAAAGCATGCAAGTCCGCCTAGATATGAATAAAGTTTTCAACAACTACAAGCACATGTATGAAGACCAAAAGAGAAAACAAGTTTGATCTAGCCCGCTAAAATATGTACAGTGGACCCCCGAGTAACGTAAAAACTTCATTCCAGAAGCCTGCTCAAGTGCCATTACCGAACGAAAATACTCCCTTAAGGAATAATGTCACGTAGGTTAGTCTATTTCAGACCCCAAAAACACACTTCCACAAGCACTTACAATATTATACTTACATAATTGTACGATTTCCGGGGTGTTCGTTACTCGGGGTCCACTGTATTGTAATAAGATGTACGTAATAATGTTTTTGTTGTTTAGTTTATAATAAACTTGAATAAGAAATACATTTTTATTATCCTTTTGTAATACATATATTAAAAAATTTCATTGCATACTGTATCTTCATTGGGGTGGCACCAATTACCATACTTTGTGTTATAACAGCTTCAAATATTACCAATTCGTTTAATGTGATCACTTAGCAGGCTTCATTATTCGTACTAATCGAGGCTTTGCTGTACCTGTATTTATATTACATGTATTCTTGTGTAGTGGATCATTTCTTATTTTTACTGATAGAATTTGGTCAATAAATTTGACTTCGGTATATTTACTAAGTTGAATTTCATGTTTTTCCCTTAATTATATTTTTATCAAATGCATTGTTTTTATTATCCTTTTATGCATCCATTGAGCTTTTATTCTTTCTGTACAAATCAGTCAAGAAATGTAGATTTTTAATTTGTCACAAATACATGTTCCATTAATCTTGTTTAAAAGATAATAATAAATACAAAAAAACATTCCAAGTTAACCCTTTTACTGTTAGCACACCCTAAACTGAAAGCTTCTTCTGTGAAACTAGTATTTAAAAAATTAAACAATTTTATCTTCTAAAATGATAAGAATTTTTTTTCTAAAAGTAATGACACCAACTAAATAAAATTTGATGCATAATACTTAGGGCATAACATGGGTGCAAAATTGGAGATTATGGACAACTTTATGAAATTTCACCCAATTTGAACCCAATTCCCTGCTATGTTGCTAGTATGCCTTCTCTATCCAGGGATAGCAAGAAACTAAACATTCAACCATCAGAACTACCCTATTTAAGCACCCAGAAGTCTGTAATTTGACCAATTTTAAACTATTTCAGGAAATTCGAATTTAGTTCTTTCACTGTCTCCCATGTAGATCTACATCACTGAAACCTGTGTCGTTCACGTAGATCTATGTTTTAAGCGCAGCTTCCTCAAATATATCTGAATGGTAAATTTTAGCCTAAATATGAGAGAATGGGTCTGTTTTGTGGGTGTGCACAGTGTAAAAAATAGCAACTTTGAGATGTTTCCTTTGGTAGTACAGTGGTACCTCGACTTACGTTGTTATCACCTTACGTTATATTCGATATCCGTTACTTATAACGTAAGAAATTTGAATGCGACATCCGTTGATTGATTCGTCTTACGCCTTTCGTACCGGACCTGTCCGCTTGGAGCCCAGCTGAGCGCGCACTCCAGGGAGCGTCAGTGTGCTATTGTTTACAAGCGAGAGCGACCACCCACCCACACCCACGCATTCATACCAGTATATTGTCATTATTCCACTGTTTTTAGTGCTTGCAACTGCTAAATAAGCTACCATGGGTCCAAGGAAAGATCCTAGTGCTAAGCCTGTGGCAAAGAGGAACAGAAATATATGTACGATAGAAATGAAGAAGGAGATAATAGAAAAATATGAAAGTGGAGTGCGTATCAGTGAGCTGGCCAGGCTGTATGGTAAACCCTATTCTACCATCTCTACCATTGTGGATAAGAAATATTTAAGTAAAATCAAGGAAGCTGTTGTTGCAAAAGGTGCATCTGTGATCACAAAACACAGACCACAAGTGCTGGAAAATGTGGAAAGGTTGTTGTTGGTGTGGATCAACGAGAAACAGTTAGCAGGAGATACTGTTTCGGAGGGAATAATATGTGAAAAGCAAGGCAGTTGCATGATGATCTCCTTAAGAAAATGCCTGCAATGAGTGAAGTGAGCGAATTTAAAGCCAGCAGAGGCTGGTTTCAAAATTTAAGAAGCGTACTGGCATACATAGTGTTATGAGGCATGGTGAGGGAGCCAGTTGTGACAAAAGTGCGGCTGAAAAATATGTGCCTGAATTCCAGGAGTACCTAGAGGCTGAACAATTCCTCCCCCAACAAGTGTTTAATTGTGATGAAACAGGCCTGTTTTGGAAGAAAATGCCCAACAGGACCTACATTACTCAGGAGGAAAAGGCACAGCCAGGACATAAGCCTATGAAAGACAGGCTAACTTTGATGCTTTGTGCCAATGCCAGTGGTGATTGCAAAGTGAAGCCTTTACTAGTGTATCTTTTTGAAAATCCCGAGTGTTTGGCAGATGCGGTGTCAGCAAGTCTAACTTGTGTGTGATGTGGAAGTCTAACAAAAGGCTTGGGTCACAAAGGACATTTTCTTAGATTGGTTCAATGAAGTGTTTGGCCCCAGTGTGAAGAAATATCTCGAGGAAAATAATTTGCCACTTAAGTGCCTCCTGATAATGGACAATGCTCCTTGTCATCCTCCAAACTTGGTAGAGAAAATTGTGGAGGAGTTTAAATTCATCAAAGTGAAGTTCTTGCCCCTAATACCACTCCTCTCCTCCAGCCCATGGACCAGCAGGTCATTTCCAACTTTAAAAAACTCTATACCAAAGCAATGTTTCAAAAGTGCTTTGATGTGACCACAGACATGAACATAACCCTAAGAGAATTTTGGAAAAAACATTTCCATATGCTGCATTGTGTACACCTTATAGGTAAGGCTTGGGAGGGAGTGACTACCAGGACTTTGAACTCTGCCTGGAGAAAATTGTGGCCAGACTGTGTCCTAGAGAGGGATTTTGAAGGTTTTGGGGCTGAGCCTCAGAACCCTGAGCCTGAGCCTGAGCCTGTTTTGGAAGAAATTGTGGAATTGGGCAAGTCTTTGGGGTTAGAGCAGCGCTGTATAACCCCTGTGGTTTAGCGCTTCTATTTGATTATAATAATAATTTGGGGTTAGAGGTGAGTGGTGAGGATGTGGAACAGTTGGTGGAGGAGCACAAGGAAGAGCTAACCACTGAAGATCTGCAAGAGCTTCAACAGCAACTGGAACAAGAGAGCAGAGGTCAGGACAATGGTTCAGAGGAGGAGGTGAAGGTGGAACAAAAATGGAAGAATGTGCCTTCTTCAAGGATTAGGGAGATCTGTGCCAAATGGAGTGATGTGCAAGCATTTATGGATGAATATCACCCTAACCATGCTGTTGCAGGCCGTGCTGGCAACCTGTACAATGACACAGTGGTGTGTCATTTCAGGGATGTGTTAAAGAATCGCCAGACACAGAGCTCCCTGGACAAATTTGTTGTTAGAAAGAGGTCTAGTGACTCTCAAGCTGGTCCTAGTGGCATTCAAAGAAAAAGGGAAGTAACCCCAGAAAAGAACTTACCACCTGCAGTGTTAATGGAAGGATTCCCCTTCCAAACACTAGCATACTACTCCACCTTCTCCTCCTCCCGTCCTCCACACATCAACAACTCTTCAATAAATGTAAGTGACATGTTATTGTACAATATTTGCATGTGTATTTATGTATTCTTTATTCAATTATTTATTATTTAATGTCCAAAACTTCTAAAAAATATTTTATTTAACTACTTTTGGAAGTCTTGGACGGATTAAATTTATTTCCATTATTTCTTATGGGGAAAATTGATTCGTGTTACGTTTGTTTCGTCTTAAGAAATGCCCTCTCTGACGGATTAAAATCGTAAGTCGAGGTACCACTGTATTTTACTGACTATTTACTTGGTATTAATTGACAGAATTGAGACATACTAGTGAAATAGAGATGATTTTGGTCAGTTTCTGACTGGAAGTACTAGCTTGAAATATTGTTCAAAGTGGCAGAAACATTAAAGTTTTGATAATATTCCTGAGGAAGGATCAGATCCCCCTAGTCCTTCCCTGCCCCTTCCTGGTCTGTTTTATGAGCTGTTATTAGGACCGCTTCAATTATTGGGATGGCCTAAACCACGACAATCATTCTTGGTTATATTTTATTTATCCAAGAAATAGGGTAAAACTTTGATTTCTTGTGTGATGATGGATTAAAAATGGAGGGCAAGTATTATATGAGTGGCCTGGAGTCATGATTAATGAACAGATGAAAGGTTGCTTTAGTGGCTGGAATGCCAACAGTGTTCATTTTGAACTTTGTTTTAAGTTCAATTTTTTTTAATTTTGTGTAAAATTGGCCAAATTACTGACTCTGTGCATATTATAGGGTAGTTCTGATAGTTGAATAGAATAACAGGCATAGCAGCAAAATAGCTAGGAACTGGGTCAAACTGAGCATTGAAATTGGCTTAAAATAGGATTCCAATTGGGCAAAACTGCTAGTGCATAAACTGTGCCCAGACCAACTTTGTGCCAGTGTAATTCCTTTATTTTCCATCAAATTTTGCACTTTTGGTGTCATTACCTTCAGAGAAAAATTCTTTACCATTTAATAAGATATTTATTTTTTAAATCTTGATACTGTCAGCACTTTTAATTTCATGGGTCGTGATAGTGAAAGGGTTAAAAACAGTATCAGAAACAAATACTAAAGGTATTCTAGAGAATAAAGCAACCTTCACTCTGTTCATTATTCATGTCCCCTGGCCTCTTCTATACAACACTTATTCTCTATTTTAAATCCATCATCCAATCCACAAAAAGTTGATATTTTTTCCTGTTTCTCAGCTTATCAACCATAATTAAACGTGCATGCTCATGGCTCAGGCCATCCAATAATTGAAATGAACTTTGTAAAATTCCATAAAACAGTATGGGAAGATTACTCTTCCCTATAAATATCACCAAAAATTTACCATTTCTGCCATTCTGAAACCTATTTTTGGCCACTGTCTGTCTGAAACTGACCAAAATCTTCTCCACTAGTATGCTTTTGTTCTTTCTATTGACACGAACAGCCAATAATACCATGAAAACCACCCTAAAAATGTCAAATTCACTACATTAACATAAACGCAGGGTCATAGGTTAGCTGTTTCAATCACGTACTGCACAGGGCAGGATTCTTTTTACATTGCTCACACCTACCACACAGATCCAGTCTCTCATGTCTAAGCAAAAAAGTTGCCACATTTGACAGCACTGTGAATTGTGTATAAATCTATGTGAATGACTGATATCTCTGATGTAGATTTACATGACTGACAGTGAAAAGGTTAAATATGACATTATCTGAACTTTGTTATTCTCTCCCATTTCTTAAAAATACATTTAATGATGTACGTAGTTGATCATCTCACCACTTGGATGACTCAAACCCAAGGCAAGTACAGTGGTACCTCGACTTACGATGGTCCCCAAACACACCCTTTTATGTAAGTTTATTTTTTTAAATGCTTTTGTAAGTGTACTTTTAGGGGTCTAAACAGACTAGTCTATTTTACATTATTTCTTAAGGAGATAAATTCGTTTGGTAATGGCACTTGAACAGCATTCTGGAATGAAAAAATATCGTAAGTCGAGGTACCACTGTAGTCCTAAAACTTACAATTGTGTCATTACAATTTTGCAAGCCATTGGGATGATTATGTTCATAGGAAAGACTATAGGGTTCATACAGCATTTCAGAACATGCAACTGTTATCACTGAAAAGAACCATCACTGTCAGAAAGGAAAGCCATCTTAATTCAAACCAGTAGTATTTCCACTGATTACAAGATCAAATGGCCTACTACAGTACTGTATTATGAAAAATAAATTTATCTAACATTTTTAATCTACCTTATGTGAGTGGTGAAAACAATAAAAAAAAAACTGTTACAAGCCAACATATTCTATGAAGGATAAACAAATAACAATGAACTTACAGTTTGGAAATGTATTTTAAAGAATGTTTCAGTCTGTCTTAGACCATTATCAAGTCTCAAGTATCTTGTGGCTATATACTGATCAGGACCAATTGAAACTTTCTCTAGTTTCCATTTCCAATTCTCTGGGGCAATTGTAAACCATTCAACTCAATATTAACAAATATTCGTTTTATAACAATAAAAATTATGGTGGATATTTGTCCACTTTGTTTGTTTTACATATTCTTAGCAATATCTTGTATCATTATTGTTTACATGGTCACAGGACCAGCCACCCCATAATCAAGACATCAAACAAAAATTAAAACTTTAACAAAGAAGATACTCAGTACCGTTTATGCACTGTCATCGGTCCTTCCACTGGTCTGAAACAAATATATATTTCCATAATGTTAATACCTACCATAATGAAGTGAAATCATATGATCCCTAAATCTAAACTACAACTACTAAAGTCTACAATAATTTAAACCTTAATAAGAATTTATAAAAAATAAGTTTTTAAATTACTATACAGTAGGCAGCCCACCTACAACACTAATTATTTTCTAAAATTGTTCGTAAGTCCACTGCTCTGAACTCTAAACCTATTTTCCCAGACATATCCATATTATAATCAGAGATGCATTCCCAAGCCATAATATTCCATACTTAATTTCATCTTTATTTTTACCAAAGAATATACAGTGACTCACGAAATCGTAATGACACGATTGCAAACAAACCATACCACGGGTGGGGTTCGAACCCGCGGTCTAGAGTTTTGAGACTCTCTGACCGAGGGTTCGAACCCCACCCGTGGTATGGTTTTTTTAATATACAGTGGACCCCGGAAATCGAACATTCTTCATTCCAGAATGCTGTTCAAGTGCTGTTACCAAATAAATTTATTCCCATAAGGAATGATGTAAATTAGATTAGTCCGTTTCAGACCCCCAAAAATACACCTATAAAAGCACTTACAATAATAAATTTACATAATAGGGCGAGTTTGGAGTGTTCGATTTCCGAGGGTCCACTGTATACCCAAGTAAGTTTTCATTTAGGCATCATATAATTTTAAATTTTTAGCAGTTTTGTACTAAATTATGTCAATAAAGTCAGTGACTTATTTCCACTGTGGTCTTTGACCCAATATTTTACATTTAACACTGCTCCTTTTTGCCTATAAA
Source organism: Cherax destructor (assembly GCA_009830355.1). NCBI lineage: Eukaryota > Metazoa > Arthropoda > Malacostraca > Decapoda > Parastacidae > Cherax > Cherax destructor. Next base: position 80,241 of record WNWK01005515.1, on the reverse strand, counting down.
TAGTATTAAACACTGTTTTGTGTTTAATACTATTTATGTAATAACACTGTATGCAGAACAGTACTATATAAACGTGTTGAGACAAGCAGAAGTTGAATGGTCTCAGTGGCTGTCATGTACAACTACGGTGGTCCCTCGGTTTTCGTGCATCTCTAAACTCGAACATTTATGTAAGTGAATTTTCGTAAGTGCTGTTGCAAGTGTATTTTTGGGGGTCTGAAATAGACTAACGTACGTGACATTATTTCGGTAATGGCACCTGAGCAGCATTCTGGAACGAATTTTCGGCGAAAACCGAGGGACCACTGTGTGTCATTGAGAATAGGGTTACTCACATAATTCTATGAGATTAGCTTATCTCACTCTGATAAGCCCTGAGCAGTAAATTTTGGCCTAGGTATGAGAAAATGGATCTGCTTGGTGAGTGTGCACAGTATAAAAAAAAATCCTGCCCCATGCAGTGCATAATGAGAAGAGCAAAACACCGACCATGTTTATGGTTTAAAAATAGCAATTTTGAGGTGTTTTCTCTGACAGGTTTTATGGTTTTATTGGCTGTTATTTGAAATCACTTGATAGAATAGAAAACATACTACTGAAAAAAAAAATATTTTGGTTAGTTTCAAGACTGAAACTAGCTTGAAACTGAGCTCAAAGTAGCAGAAATATTCCTCTGAAGATGTGTGTGTAAGCACATGAAAGCGCTCATGTTTTATTTCCTATTTTCACTGTCGTATTTTTCACATTTTCACTCACACTTACCTAAGTGACTACAGTGGACCCCAGCCTAACGAGCACCACGGAAATCGTACAATTATGTAAGTATAATATTGTAAATGCTTGTGGAAGTGTATTTTTGGGGGTCTGAAATAGACTAACCTACTTGACATTATTTCTTAAGGAAGTAAATTCGTTCGGTAATGGCACTTGAGCAGGCTTCTGGAATGAATTTTGCTCGTTAGGCGGGGGTCCACTGTATGTGTAAAATTACTCAAATTGTTATTGCCTTATTAATCTTAAGTTAGTCTTAAGTTTGCCCAAAATGCTGTGCATATTGAAGGGCTTTCTGCATGCACACCTAAATGTCACTCACATTTGTACAAACATTGTATCATGCTGAAACAAATTATTACAGTGGACCCTCACTTATCGGCCGTTCCTGTTATCGGCCAACTCGCTTATAGGCAGGTTTTTCAGCTTCCGCTTATCGGCCGTATGGGACAAGTCAACCCGCCGGCGACACCACTTCCTCACACATATCACACTCAGTCTGTCTCTCTCTCTCATTGAGTAAGGAATACTCTGCGTGTTCATCCATTCATCCGTTCATTTTGGTGCTTGTTTATTGATTGTCACTGTGAAATAAGCCACCATGGCGCCAAAGAAAGTTCAGTGCCAGCCCTTTGGTAAAGGGTTGAGAGGGGAGAATGTACCTTCTTCAGTGATTCTACGATATGTACAATACTAAAGCAGCATTAGTCGATAAAGGCTATAGCGCCAGCCAGCGATAAAGTGTAGCATTAACAGTGTAGCAAGTAAGTTAAGTGATTAAGCAATAGAAAAATGACGACACGAAACTTAACTCCTCCATTGTTGTTTGAGGTATATAGGGCGACTGACAACACCGCTGCCTCTGCTGCCACCTTCACCACCACTATGTAAGGCTTATCTTTCAGTGGCCCTTATACACCCAACAACAAACAACACACCACCACTCGTGACATTCGTAATGACATATTTTATTCATTCTAGAGTATATGTCATGTTTCTATGTTATTTATATTGTTTATTATGTCATATTAGATGAATTGTGACAGATAAATAAGCCATAGTATTGATATTAGTGTCATATTGAAGGACTATCTTGTGCTGTCTCCAAACAAACTCCTGCCGCCGTCACCACTAGCCACATACGTAATGACATATTTTATTCATTCTAGAGTGTATATGAGGTTTCTATGTTATTTATATTGTTTATTATGTCATATTAGATGAATTGTGATAGATAAATAAGCCATATAGAGTTGATATTAGCATCATATTGAAGGAGTATTTTGTCCTGTCTCCAAACAATACTCTCCTCCTGCCTACAATAAAGGTACAGCGGACCCTCACTATTCGAACATTCTTCATTCCAGAATGCTGTTCAAGTGCTGTTACCAAACGAATTTATTCCCATAAGGAATGATGTAAATTAGATTAGTCCATTTCAGACCCCCAAAAATACACTTATAAAAGCACTTACAATAATAAACTTACATAATAGGGCGAGTTTTGGAGTGTTCGAATAGCGAGGGTCCACTGTATGTAATAGTGAATTACAGCCGATAAGCGAGGGTCCACTGTACGTATTATTATTTTTTTTATTAACACATCGGCCGATTCCCACCAAGGCAGGGTGGCCCAAAAAAGAAAAACTTTCATCATCATTCACTCCATCACTGTCTTGCCAGAGGGGTGCTTTACACTACAGTTATAAAACTGCAACATTAACACCCTCCTTCAGAGTGCAGACACTGTACTTCCCATCTCCAGGACTCAAGTCCGGCCTGCCAGTTTCCCTGAATCCCTTCATAAATGTTACTTTGCTCACACTCCAACAGCACATCAAGTATTAAAAACCATTTGTCTCCATTGACTCCTATCAAATACGCTCGCACATGCTTGCTGGAAGTCCAAGCCCCTCGCACACAAAACCTCCTTTACTCCCTCCCTCCAACCTTTCCTAGGCCGACCCCTACCCCGCCTTCCCTCCACTACAGATTTATACACTCTCGAAGTCATTCTGTCTCGTTCCATTCTCTCTACATGTCCGAACCACCTCAACAACCCCTCCTCAGCTCTCTGGATAATAGTTTTGGTAATCCCGCACCTCCTCCTAATTTCCAAACTCCAAATTCTCTCCATTATATTCACACCACACATTGACCTCAGACATGACATCTCCACTGCCTCCAGCCTTCTCCTAGTTGCAACATTCATCACCCATGCTTCACACCCATATAAGAGAATTGGTATAACTATACTCTCATACATTCACCTTTTTACTTCCATGGACAAAGTTCTTTGTCTCCACAGACTCCGAAGTGCACCACTCACCCTTTTCCCCTCATAAATTCTATGATTCACCTCATCCTTCATAGACCCATCTGCTGACATGTCCACCCCCAAATATCTAAATACATTCACCTCCTCCATACTCTCTCCCTCCAATCTGATATTCAATCTTTCGTCACCTAATCTTTTTGTTATCCTCATCACCTTACTCTTTCCTATATTCACTTTCAATTTTCTTCTTTTTACATACCCTACCAAATTCATCCACCAACCTCTGCAACTTCTCTTCAGAATCTCCTAAAAGCACAGTGTCATCAGCAAAAAGCAACTGTGACAACTCCCACTTTGTATTTGATTCTTTATCTTTTAACCCCACACCTCTTGCCAAGACCCTTGCATTCACTTCTCTTACAACCCCATCTATAAATATATTGAACAACCACAGTGACATCACACACCCTTGTCTAAGGCCCACTTTTACTGGGAAATAGTCCCCCTCCCTCTTACACACTCTAACCTGAGCCTCGCTATCCTCATAAAAACTCTTCACTGTTTTCAGTAACCTACCTCCTATTCCATACACCTTCAACATCTGCCACATTGCCCCCCTATCCACCCTATCATATGCCTTTTCCAAATCCATAAATGCCACAAATACCTCTTTACCCTTATCCAAATACTGTTCACCTATATGTTTCACTGTAAACACTTGGTCTACACACCCCCTATCTTTCCTAAAACCTCATTGTTTATCTGCTATCCTTCTCTCAGTCTTACTCTTAATTCTTTTAATAATAACTCTACCATACACTTTACCAGGTACACTCAACAGACTTATTCCCCTATAATTTTTGCACTCTCTTTTGTCCCCTTTGCCTTTATACAAAGGAACTATACATGCTCTCTGCCAATCCCTAGGTACCTTACCCTCTTCCATACATTTATTAAATAACAGCACCAACCACTCCAAAACTATATCCCCACCTGCTTTTAACATTTCTATCTTTATCCCATCAATCCCAGCTGCCTTACCCCCTTTCATTCTACCCACTGCCTCACGAACTTCCCCCACACTCACAACTGGCTCTTCCACACTCCTACAAGATGTTATTCCTCCTTGCCCTATACACGAAATCACAGCTTCCCTGTCTTCATCAATATTTAACAACTCCTCAAAATATTCCCTCCATCTTCCCGATACCTCTAACTCTCCATTTAATAACTCTCCTCTCCTATTTTTAACTGTCAAATCCATTTGTTCCCTAGGCTTCCTCAACTAGTTAATCTAACTCCAAAACTTTTTCTTATTTTCAACAAAATTTGTTGATAACATCTCACCCACTCTCTCATTTGCTCTCTTTTTACATTGCTTCACCACTCTCTTAACCTCTCTTTTTCTCTCCATATACTCTTCCCTCCTTGCATCACTTCTACTTTGTAAAAACCTCTCATATGCTAACTTTTTCTCCCTTACTACTCTCTTTACATCATCATTCCACCAATCGCTCTTCTTCCCTCCCGCACCCATTTTCCTGTAACCACAAACTTCTGCGGAACACTCTAACACTACATTTTTAAACCTACCCCATTGCCTACACTGTCATTAGCCCATCTATCCTCCAATAGTTGTTTATATCTTACCCTAACTGCCTCCTCTTTTAGTTTATAAACCTTCACCTCTCTCTTACTTCCTGCTTCTATTTTCCTTGTATCCCATCTACCTTTTACTCCCACTGTAGCTATAACTAAAAAGTGATCTGATATATCTGTGGCCCCTCTATAAACATGTACATCCTGAAGTCTACTCAACAGTCTTTTATCTACCAATACGTAGTCCAACAAACTACTGTCATTATGCCCTACATCATATCTTGTATACTTATTTATCCTCTTTTTCTTAAAATATGTATTACCTATAACTAAACCCCTATAATTATTATTTCCGGTTATTCCTTTATCATGCATTTGGTGTGCTATTACATCATGATTGCATATGTTGAAGTCTTTAGCAAAATCCATCATCCAGAGCATCCAAGACCATGTCATAGTAGTCCAGTAGTTGTGAAGCAGAATGACGTACTCTAAACCCATGCTGCCCTGGGTTGTGCAACTGATGGGTATCTAAGTGGATGGCAATCTTGCTTATTATAACCCTTTCAAAGATGTGGTACATTAGTGCTATCGGTCTGTAATTTTTTTGCAATTGCTTTACTGCCACCTTTGTGGAGTGGGGCTATGTCTCTTGTTTTTAGTGACTGTGGGATGACCCGTGTCCATGCTCCCTCTCCATAGAATGCTAAAGGCACGTGATACGGGTTTCTTGCAGCTCTTGATGAACACGGAGTTCCACGAGTTTGGGCCTGGGGTGTACTGCATGGGCATGTCATTTATTACTTTTTCATAGTCCTGTGGTATTAGGATAATATCATAAATTCTTGACTTAACCAATTCTGAGTCTCGGTCATAAAAAAATTTATTTAGACTGTCGACCCTTAGTCTGATTAATGGCTCACTAAACGCTGAGTCATATTGGGACATCAGTATCTCACTCACTTCTTTGCTGTCATCTGTGTAAGTCCCATCTCATTTAACCTTTTCATTATCCAGACCCCTGATCTGAAACTTCTCCACACAGTCCAAGAATTTATAAACAAAAAAATTGTTATTTTTTCTTATGAAATGGTAGAGAATCTTTTTCTGAAGGTAATAAAACAAAAAGTATGAAATTTGATGGAAAATTGATGAAATTACACTTTTGCAAATTTTGCTGCATCAGCGATTATTTATGCATCAGTGATTTTATCTAATTTGAGTCCTATTTTAGATCAATTACAATGTTTCAGTCTACCAAATTCTTTGCTATTTCGATAGTATGTCTTCCATTTTATTGACTGAGCACAAGAAATTGCCCAATCAACTATTTCAACTACCCAATAAAGTGACAAGAAATTGGTAATTTGGCCAATTTCACACAAATTTCAAAATACATGTATTCCAATTTCAAAATAGGGTTCAGAATAAACAATGCAGGTATTCCCATCAGTAAAGTAACATTTCCTCTGTTTATTAGTTATATTTCCAGGCTTTACACATACCGTAATTAAATTTTCATTTTTTATTCACACAGAATTTTTATTCACACAAAAAAATAGATATACGTACTGTTATGCAATATTGTAATAACTGTATACGTGTACAGTGGACACGCCCGAGTTTCGGTCATAATTCATTCCAGAAGGCCTAATGGGAACAAGTGCCTAATGGCACTTGTTCCCTTAAGGAAAAATGTAAATTAGATTAGTCCTTTCAGACCCCCAAAAATACACATACAAAAGCACTTACAATATTAAACTTACATAATTGTCCTGTCTAAGGTCAATGTGTGGTGTAAATATTATGCAGAAAATTTGGAATGTGGAAATTAGGAGAAGGTGTGGAGTTACTAAAAGTATTTGTCAGAGGGCTGAAGAGGGGTTGTTGAGGTGGTTTGGTCACTTAGAGAGAATGGATCAAAGTAGAATGACTTGGAGAGCGTATAAATCTGTAGGGGAAGGAAGGCGGGGTAGGGGTCGTCCTAGAAAAGGTTGGAGGGAGGAGGTAAAGGAGGTTTTGTGGGCGAGGGGCTTGGACTTCCAGCAAGCATGTGTGAGTGTGTTAGATAGGAGTGAATGGAGACGAATGATTTTTGGGACCTGACGAGCTGTTGGAGTGTGAGCAGGGTAACATTTTGTGAAGGGATTCAGGGAAACCAGTTAATTGATTTAGTTGGACTTGAGTCCTGGAAATGGGAAGTACAATGCCTGCACTTTAAAGGAGGGGTCTGGGATAGTGACAGCTGGGAGGGACTATTCTCAGCTGTCGTATCTGAGCGTCTCTGCAAAGACAGTGATTATGTATGGGTGTGGTGAAAGTGTTGAATGATGATGAAAGTGTTTTGCTTTTTGGGGATTTTCTTTCTTTTTGGGTCACCCTGCCTTGGTGGGAGACAGCAGACTTGTTAAAAAAAAAAAAATAATAATAAAAGTAAACTAAATTGCCAGGAACAATGGGCTAGTAACCCCTTTTCCTGTATAGCTTACTAAAAGGAAAAAGAAGAAAACCGTCAAAGTGGGATGTTTGAATGTGCGTGGATGTTGTGCGAATGATAAGAAAGAGATGATTGTGGATTATATGAATGAAAAGAAGCTGGATGTCCTGGCTTTACATGAAACAAAGCTGAAGGGGGTAGGAGAGTTTCAGTGGGGAGAAATAAATGGGATTAGGTCAGGGGTTTCAAATAAAGTTAGAGCTAAAGAAGGAGTAGCAATAATGTTGAAGGATAAGTTATGGCAGGAAAAGAGGGAATATAAATTCAAGGATTATGTGGAGTAAAATAAGGGTTGGATGTGAAAAGTGGGTTATAGTGTGTCTTTATGCACCTGGAGAAGAGAGAAGTGTAGAGGAGAGAGAGAGATTTTGGGAAATGTTGAGTGAGTGCATGGGGAGTTTTGAACCAAGTGAGAGAGTACTTGTGGTTGGGGATCTCAATGCTAAAGTGGGTAAAAATGTTGTGGATGTAGTAGTAGGTAAATTTGGGATGCCAGGGGTAAATGAAAATGGGGAGCCTTTAATTGAACTATGTGTAGAAAGAGGTTAGGTAATAAGTAATACATATTTTATGAAAAAGAAGATAAATACATAAACAAGGAATGATATAGCACGTAATGAAAGTACGTAGTCTGTTAGATTATGTATTGGTGGATAAAAGGTTGATGGGTAGGCTTCAGGATGTACATGTTTATAGAGGGGCAACGGATATATCAGATCATTGTTTAGTTGTAACTACAGTTAGAGTAAGAGGTAGATGGAACAAAAAAATGGCAACAGCAAGTAAGAGAGAGGTGAAAGTGCATAAACTAAGGGAGGAGGAAATTAGGGAGAGATATAAGCAACTACAGTGGACCCTCGCTATTCGAACACTCCAAAACTCACCCTCATTCCAGAATGCTGTTCAAGTGCTGTTACCAAACAAATTTATTCCCATAAGGAATGATGTAATTAGATTAGTCCATTTCAGACCCCTAAAAATACACTTATAAAATCACTTACAATAATAAACTTACATAAAAGGGTGAATTTTGGAGTGTTCGAATAGCGAGGGTCCACTGTATTGGCAGAAAGGTGGGCTAATGCAAGTATGAGAAGTGGGGGGATTGAAGAGGGTTGGGATAGTTTTTAAAATGCAGTATTAGAATATGGGGCAGAAGTTTGTGGCTATAGGAGGGTGGGTGCAGGAGGAAAGAGGAGTGACTGGTGGAATGATGAAGTAAAGGGTGTGATAAAAGAGAAAAAGTTAGCTTATGAGAGGTTTTTACAAAACAGAAGTGCTATAAGAAGAGCAGAGTATATGGAGAGTAAAAGAAGGGTGAAGAGAGTGGTGAGAGAGTGCAAAAGGAGAGCAAATGAAAGAGTGGGAGAGACACTGTCAAGATTGCTGAAGGGGGGTTTGGGATATTGGCAGTTTGGAGGGACTTCTAAACTGTCATATCTGAGCGCCTCTGCAAACAGTGATTATGTATGAGTGAGGTGAAAGTGTTGAATGATGATGAAAGTATTTTCTTTTTGGGGATTTTCTTTCTTTTTGGGTCACCCTGCCTCGGTGGGAGACGGCCGACTTGTTGAAAAAAAAATAATAATAATAATACAATATCTTTATTTCTACAAGTACATTTACAAGGTATGCAGGACTAGCTGACATCAATGACATAATGCTACACCGAAAGCCCCTTGCTATACAGAGCATTTCGTGCAAATTATGTCAATTTTGTTCTAAGATGTGACCCACACCAGTCGACTAACACCCTGGTACCCATTATTATTGATGGGTGAACATAGACAACCAGTGTAAAGAAACACCCAATGTTTCTACCCTCACCAGGAATCAAACCCGGACCCCTCACCGTGTGAAGTGAGAGTTTTTGCCACCAGGCCACAGGCCTGGTGGCAAGTGTATCTTCCAGTCTTGTTGGTTCCACTATTTGCTGGCTTAAGGTGAATTTGTTGCAGAGATTTAATAGCTCAGAAGAGGAGAGTCCTGTGGATGTAACTAATGAACAGAGGAAATGTTGTATTAGTGCCAGAAATGTCTACATTGTTTAGTCTGAACCCTATTTTTAAATTGGCATTGTTTGTGTGAAATTGGCCAAATTACCAATTTCTGATCACTTTATTGGGAAGTTGAAATAGTTAGAGGGGGCAGTTTTGTGTGCTGCATCGATAGAATGGAAGGCATACTAGCAAAATAGCTAAGAGTTTGGTTGACCTGAAAGATGGAACTGGCCTAAAATAGGATTCAAAATGGGCAAAATTGCCGGTGTGTAAATACTGCCACGACTGTTAACTTTGCAAAAGCATAATTCCGTAAGTTTTCCATCAAATTTTGTATTTTCGGTGTCATTACATTCTCAAAAATATCCTCTATCATTTCATAAGACTGCTGTGCACTCCGCACATTTCTATTTTATTATTTTGCACTTTTTTCTGGGCTTCTCTAAATTTTTATATTTTTCAGTAACTTTCAAGGCCTCTTGACCCATATCATGCAAAATGTACATATATCCACCCGTTGCATGCAACACAATACTCACACGAATAGTGTCATCAGAACATTGTTTACAAAACATGTTTACACAACAACGTAAACACACAGGTACTAGTAACATCCGACTGAGCTTGGTTCCGACCAACCGGTTGTAAGTCAAAATGGACGAAAGTTGAACCTTAGAAAATTGCCGACATACTGGGTAGGGCATAATGTCAAACCTTTGCTATATAAAGTATACCTACATAGTATCGTATGTTACTTTATTAAATATTTTACTACTGTATGTTGACATCACAGTTATTTTTTTTTTTTAATTAACACATCGGCCGATTCCCACCGAGGCAGGGTGGCCCGAAAAAGAAAAACTTTCATCATCATTCACTCCATCACTGTCTTGCCAGAGGGGTGCTTTACACTACAGTTATAAAACTGCAACATTAACACCCCTCCTTCAGAGTGCAGACACTGTACTTCCCATCTCCAGGACTCAAGTCCGGCCTGCCGGTTTCCCTGAATCCCTTCATAAATGTTACTTTGCTCACATTCCAACAGCACGTCAAGTATTAAAAAACATTTGTCTCCATTCACCCCTATCAAATACGCTCACACATGCTTGCTGGAAGTCGAAGCCCCTCGCACACAAAACCTCCTTTACCCCCTCCCTCCAACCTTTCCTAGGCCGACCCCTACCCCGCCTTCCCTCCACTACGTGTAGATGAATGGTTCAGAGAACCGACAAGTTATAAATTAGACACATATGCAACATTTGGGTATCTTAAATAAAACGTTTCGCCACACAGTGGCTTCATCAGACTGATGAAGCCACTGTGTGGCGAAACGTTTCCTCATTAAAGATAACCAAATGTTGCATATGTGTCTAATTTATTCCCTCCACTACAGATTTATACACTCTCGAAGTCATTCTGTCTCGTTCCATTCTCTCTACATGTCCGAACCACCTCAACAACCCCTCCTCAGCTCTCTGGATAATAGTTTTGGTAATCCCGCACCTCCTCCTAATTTCCAAACTCCAAATTCTCTCCATTATATTCACACCACACATTGACCTAAGACATGACATCTCCACTGCCTCCAGCCTTCTCCTCGTTGCAACATTCATCACCCATGCTTCACACCCATATAAGAGTGTAGGTAAAACTATACAGTGGTCCCTCGGTTTTCGGTCATCTCCAAACTCGAACATTTATGTAAGTGTATTTTCGTAAGTGCTTTTGCAAGTGTATTTTTGGGGGTCTGAAATAGACTAACTTACGTGACATTATTTTTTAAGGAAGTAAATTCGTTCGGTAATGGCACTTGAGCAGCATTCTGGAAAGAATTTTCGTCGAAAACCGAGGGTCCACTGTACTCTCATACATTCCCCTCTTTACTTCCATGGACAAAGTTCTTTGTCTCCACAGACTCCGAAGTGCTCCACTCACCCTTTTCCCCTCATCAATTCTATGATTCACCTCATCCTTCATAGACCCATCTGCTGATATGTCCACTCCCAAATATCTGAATACATTCACCTCCTCCATACTCTCTCCCTCCAATCTGATATCCAATCTTTCGTCACCTAATCTTTTTGTTATCCTCATCACCATACTCTTTATTATATTCACTTTCAATTTTCTTCTTTTACACACCCTACCAAATTCATCCACCAACCTCTGCAACTTCTCTTCAGAATCTCCCAAAAGCATAGTGTCATCAGCAAAACGCAACTGTGACAACTCCCACTTTGTATTTGATTCTTTATCTTTTAACCCCACACCTCTTGCCAAGACCCTCGCATTCACTTCTCTTACAACCCCATCTATAAATATATTGAACAACCACGGTGACATCACACATCCTTGTCTAAGGCCCACTTTTACTGGGAAATAGTCCCCCTCCCTCCTACACACACTAACCTGAGCCTCACTATCCTCAAAAACTCTTCACTGCTTTCAGTAACCTATCTCCTATTCCATACACCTGCAACATCTGCCACATTGCCCCCCTATCCACCCTATCATACGCCTTTTCCAAATCCATAAATGCCACAAAAACCTCTACCCTTATCCAAATAGTGTTCACCTATATGTTTCACTGTAAACACTTGGTCTACACACCCCCTACCTTTCCTAAAGCCCCCTTGTTCATCTGCTATCCTGCTTTCTGTCTTACTCTTAATTCTTTCAATAATAACTCTACCATACACTTTACCAGGTACACTCAACAGACTTATTCCCCTATAATTTTTGCACTCTCTTTTTGCACATCACAGTTATTGTAATGATTTTATTTTATTGTTTTATTTTTGTATTTCATTTTTTACTTTACTTTATATGCTTTTAGTAATGTATGCCAGACGTACTGCTGCCAGACGTACGGTCATAAGTACAAGTGGTCGTATGTCGAGGTCGTAGGTCAGATGGTACTAGTACAAATGTTTCACATTAATACAGTGGACCCCCGAGTTTCGACCACCTCAAAACTTGAACAATTATGTAAGTGTAATATTGTAAGTGCTTTTTTAAGTGTATTTTTGGGGGTCTGAAATGGACTAACCTACAGTACTTTACATTATTCCTTATGGGAACAAATTTGTTCGGTAATGGCACTTGAACAGCATTCTGGAATGAATTATGGCCGAAACTTGGGGGTCCACTGTACTGTTCTAAAGTTTATGTACATATATACAGGCACTGGCCATGTTCCTAGAACTGTTGCAGTCTGTGAAAATCCTTGAAATACAGCTCCATACAGAGTGGTGTTTTACACATCTCTACACATAAGACATGTGTGTGTCTGCACTTTGGTAGGTGCCTTGTGTGTGCACAGACATAACATCTCTTCTGAGCCCATTTATTCGTTTCTATAGCAGGAAGTGCTGTTAGGAAGTGATCATCAAACTTCAAACGAAAGAGCATTCAGTAATCATCTCGCAGTGAAATTTCCGGTGCCCTAAGCATCGCTTTCAATCTTTATACATACAGTGGAACCCCGGTGTTCGTCCTGCTCCAAACTCGCCCTTTTATGTAAGTGTATTTTTTTAAATGCTTTTGTAAGTGTATTTTTGGGGGTCTAAAAGGACTAGTCTACTTTACATTATTCCTTAAGGGGATAAATTTGTTTGGTAATGGCACTTGAACAGCATTCTGTAACGAAAAAAATCACGAAAACCAGGGGCCCACTGTATGTTCAAAACCAAAGAACTTGTCACTGATTCCATAATTATCATTGTTGGAGCTGTCAGTGGGGGAAAAACTTGTTTAATCTCCTTGAGAGTGAAGTCTTTGCCCCAATTTTATGTATACTGCACACACTGACAATACAGATCCGTTTTCTCATATGTAGGCCTACCAGGCTTCTTCCACCTAATTTGAAGCCATTAAAACTTATGCATATATCTATGTGAGGAACCCCTGACATCAATAACATAGATCTATGTGATGGCCACTGAATGGGCTAAATGTCATACCTTTTAGGCAGAGTCAAACAAGCAGAACTGCCCTATAGATAGATTTTTTTAAGTCTCACATACACTGATAGAAACTAATCCTACCAAACCTATCATGGTTCAGCTGAAATTTAGCTACAGATAGTATTACTTAACACTAATAAAATACATTAATTTTATGTTATTCAGACTTATTACAACAACAAAATTATACTTGGATTATTTGGCTAAAAAATTACATACTGTATTGCTTTACAAGCCAACTGCAAGTTTTACCCAAAAAGCAAGACATAAACATGCCACTTATGTACATAAGCTGCAGTTATCCACCTTGTAGAGCAGTACAACAGCTGGACCTTGCAGAAATATTAACCTTCCCATGGAGGAATGGAACAAACTTTTCAACTTATAGCTACCATTATATTTTCCAACTTTTAATTTAATATTTACTGTGCTTGATTACAATGCTATAATGCAAGTGCTACTGAAGAATTCAACATCTATAAACTTCTTGTGGAATGCATTCCTCACAGATACTGGGGTAATGCAATGTATTTACTACTATATTATTGTGCAAACTTATACTTAAGCTCGTCATATTTTTATTGCAGCTTGCTCAACTTAACCTAAGAATTTAGTTGAATGAGACATGAGTGAATAAGGCACGATTAAATATTCTTTAGATATCATACAATCATTATAAAATCTATTAATCCTGATGTGACAATCATGCAAGTCGACAAAAACAATGCATTAAAATTAATTATTTTCAAACACACTATGAAGCATTGCTCTAAATTGTCGGCATTTTAATCACTGTACAACATTCTGATTCTTTCTATAAAAATAGCTCTTCAAGACTAACCTTTCATCCAGCCGCCTCCTCAGATCTTCCAACTCCAGTGGTCGGATATCTATATCATCCGATGACTCACTCGCTGTTCTCTCAAACAGAACCATCTTGGTGGTAAATTAGCTGAGAAGACCAACACAAAAATCCTTTATTGTATTAATAATAATATATTAATAATAATATAATAATAATAATATTACTCTTCTTCTTTCAACAAACCATACGTATCCCACCGAGGCAGGGTGGCCAAAAATAAAAATAAAAGTTTCTCTTTTTAAATTTAGTAATAGTGTTATTAATAATATTAATAAAATTATTATTTTATTTTCAAAAAAAAACAAACACAAGATAATTTTTGTGAAAGGTGCATAATATGCTCAGCATTTTGGGAAAACTAAAATCTGAACTAAAACTATCTAAAGTAGTACAGTGGACCCTTGAAAATCGTCTTCCTTGAAGATCAGCGAATTTGAAAATCGTCCACTTTTTTCGGCCAAAAATCGACTTGAAAATCGTGCATTGTCTCAAAAATCGTCGGTCGTCTGAAACGCGTCCACGTGGCCTCCCCGCCGCCTGGGCACATAAACACATTGAGCATCAGTGTGCCATTGTTTACCAGCGAGTGACCACCACCCACGCATTCATACCATACATTTTGTCAATATTCCATTCGTTTTAGTGCTTGCAACTGCTAAATAAGCTACCATGGGCCCAAAGAAAGCTCCTAGTGCCAGCCCTGTGGTAAAGAAAGTGAGAAACCCAATAGAAGTTAAGAAAGAGATCATAGAAAAATATGAAAGTGGTGTACGTGTGGCGGAGCTCTCCAGGATATATGGGAAGGCCCATTCAACCATCACTTCCATCTTGTTGAAGAAAAAGGAAATCAAGGACGCTGATGTTGCGAAAGGGGTGAATATGCTAACAAAAAAGACATCGCAAATAATCGAAGAAGTTGAGAAGTTGTTGCTTTTGTGGATCAGACAAAAAGAGTTAACAGGAGATAGTGTTACACAGTAAATAATTTGTGAAAAGGCAAGGCAGTTGCATGACAATCTCATAAAGAAAAGTCCTGGAACGAGTGCTGATGTTGATGAATTCAAGGCCAGCAAAGGCTGGTTCGAAAATTTCAAGAAGCGAAGTGGCATACACAATGTTGTTGTTATTATTATTATTATTATAATCAAAAGAACCCCAGAAAAGGACTTGGTACCTGAAGTGTTCATGGAAGGGGATTCCCCTTCCAAACACTAAAGGTAAGTGTCAATTTATTACTATTTTATACTATGTACAGTATACAGTGGTACCTCGACTTACGATGGTCCCCAAACACACCCTTTTATGTAAGTTTATTTTTTTAAATGCTTTTGTAAGTGTAATTTTGGGGGTCTAAACGGACTAGTCTATTTTACATAATTTCTTAAGGAGATAAATTCGTTTGGTAATGGCACTTGAACAGCATTCTGGAATGAAAAAATATCGTAAGTCGAGGTACCACTGTATCTCATTGTTTTCTGTGTACATAAATGTACATTTAATGTGTAAAAAAATTTTTTTTTTACATACTTTTGGGTGTCTGGAACGGATTAATTTGATTTATATTATTTCTTATGGGGAAAATGGTTTTGAAAATCGTCCATTTTGAAAATCGGCAGCCTCTTAGGAACGGATTAATCACGATTTTCAAGGGTCCACTGTACTAAAAAA
Organism: Cherax destructor; assembly: GCA_009830355.1. NCBI lineage: Eukaryota > Metazoa > Arthropoda > Malacostraca > Decapoda > Parastacidae > Cherax > Cherax destructor. Next base: position 64,596 of record WNWK01005515.1, on the reverse strand, counting down.
AATACATAGATGTGGAGTTGGTTTAGCTTCACAGGAAAGATGGAAAAAAAAATGTGTATGATTATGAAGGCATTTCTCTGGCATTAATTTTGAATGACATTTGATTACAAACATTTTTTAAATTATTTTACTTTTTTTGCATTTACACTTCATATTTTTTCCATAAGCTCATACACTCTTCCACCTAAATATTTCATCTTACTGTCCCTGTTTATTCTATACCTTAACTGAAGGGCTACTATATTTTATTTAACGTCTTCATTCACCTAAAGGGTAATAAACTGTTAACCCAACCATTTAATCTTTACCAGCATGCACTCTTTAGAAAATAATTTTTTACAATTTATTACAATTATGATTGACTGCTAATTTTCTAATTTTGTACCCTTGTGTCCAATATTATACCTGGAGAGGGTTTTGGGGGTCAACACCCCTGTGGCCCGGTCTGTGACCAGGCCTCACGGTGGATCAGGGCCTGATCAACCAGGCTGTTATTTTTGGCTGCACATAGACTGATGTATGAGCCACAGCCCAGCTGGTCAGGTACTGACTTTAGGTGCCTGTCTGGCCCCTTCTTGAAGACGGCCAGGGGTCTATTGGTAATCCCCATTATGTATGCTGGGAGGGAGTTGAACAGTCTTGGGCCCCTGACACTTATTGTATTCTCTTAGCGTGCTCGTGGTACCCCTGCTATTGGGGATATGTTGCACTGCCTGCCGAGTCTTTTGCTTTCATAGGGAGTGATATTTGTGTGCAACTTTGGTAGTAATCCCTCTAGGATTTTCTATGTGTATATTATCATGTATCTTTCCTGCCTGCATTCCAGGGAGTACAAGTCAAGGAACTTCAACCATTCCCAGTAATTTAGGTGTTTTATTGTACTTAAGTGTGCTGTGAAGTCTCTCTGTACACACTTCAGGTCTCCAATTTCACCTGCCTTGAAAGGAGCCATTAGTGTACAGCAATATTCCATCCTAAAGAGAACAAGCAATTTGAAGAGTATTATCATGGACTTGGCATCCCTAGTTTTAAAGGTTCTCCTTATCCATCAAATCATTTTTCTAGATGTGGTATACATACACTCCCAGGTCCTTCACATTAGTTTTTCGCTCTATTGTGTGATTGGAATTTGTTTTATACTCCAATATAGTTTTAATTTCCTCAAGTTTTCCATATTCAGTCTCAGCTGACAAGGATAACCTACCACTCTTCATGACACAGCATCTCTTAACTTTTACTGTCAAGTCTTTATTTAAAATCTCCATTACAAACTGATCTCATATGCACTCTAATTTGCAATCAAATCCATGGTTGCCTGTAGTCACCAGTAGTGCTTTTAAATATATGTACATTCTCTTTATGGCTGTTCTTTTCAACTACAGAAAGTTCTATGAAGTGCAAAGATGTTTATTCACTAAGTAAAATAAGTATCAAACTTTGCCAATACTATTTTACTTTATATTCATCAGCTTCAATACAACAAGATGAATAATTTTAACTACTACTTCAGCATCTGGGTGCATACAATATGCTATTCCTACCACCTAAATTTTTCTGGTTTCTTGTTGAACTCTGTTCGGAATGATACCATCTTAAATTGACTTATACTTTACTCAGTTGGGTTCATAGCAAGGGATCAGAGGGCAATGGCCCAGAGTGCCCTCCAGGTATACATGTGAATAATTTTCACATACTGTACCTTACTTTAGTTATACAGTATGCAGAAAATCGCATTATTTGGATTATTAACACCAGAGGGTTAGACTCAGGATAACTGCTTGGTAACAGGAGCAGCAGGTATTAGGAGACTTGCCCTATGTGCCACCTCATAATGTTTGACTTCACATTCTCTCAAATGAGAGCCAAGCAAATTTACCAATGACTGTCTATGGGTTCTTGCAAAGCACCATGGATGGCTTACATTTCATTAACAATTCAGTTTACTCACCCTCAAAAGGCTTCCTTGAGTAGTTGCTACAAGATCTGCAGCAATGTACATTGTGCTGCATGGTCCACTTGTCTAGTAAAGAGTCGTATGTCAGTTTCAAGTCCATTACAAGGGTTACATTATATCCTTGTCAAGACTAACAACAACCCCCTGCTTTAGTACCATACCTTTTCTCAACTTCTCGACTTGTATGATGCAGTACACAAGACTCTATATCAAGCTCTTATGCAATGCCATGTAGTCTATTACTGCTCAACATTGTACTCTCCTGATAAAAATCTGAAAAACAAATTACAGTCAAAGTTATTCAAGTTAATTTACAGATGCTTTAATAAAGTGTTAAATTCACAATGTTTTTACAAAGTGATGTTTTAATTTTTATAATACAGTACTGTAGCCATAATAGGCAAAATACGTATTTTCATTAAGATCCATTTATTTTGTATTACACTTGTGCACAAATGCAATTACATAAACTTATATTAAAAAATAATACTGTACTTTTGATAAAATGTAAACACTTTTAAAATTACAAGATATAACGGCAAGCATACGTTATGTCAAAATTTTTATAGATAAGATTTAGGACATAGTTTCTAGTAACATGTTCTATTACTACAGCATATGTTAATGATACAAAATATCACTCCTCTTTCTAGAGCTTCATAAAACTAACAAAATTACTAAGCTAACATATTTACTGAATCTAAAGGTGACAAAATATATTTAAAAAACCCTTTCCCATATCTAAATACAATTTCTAAAAATGAATATGTGAAAAAATAATTATCTCAAAAGTAAAACTCCCCTTTCCTCCCTCTGAAGCCACTGATACATACTGTACTGGAATTAAGTTTAACTGCTTTTCTTCCATAGGTTCTAATTACACAAACAATATTCCAGAGAATTGAATCAATATCAGAAAATCTGACCATTTGCTATACGTATATAAAAACAGATGTACAACTTTAACAAACTATGATCTATTTGTCTAGTATTAAGTAGTCTATAACCCATTAAATTTAGTCTGCCCGTAATGCCTATAGGCATGATAATGGCTCTCTTTGCACTGCAAATCATTATTGTAATTACACACTGTAAACTATCTATGTAAATAGGACTCCCTACAACATGTCAATCATATTGTAAACTTACAAAGAAATAAAAATTTGAATTTGAATTCGAATTTGACCAGCAGCTACCTGATCACTACCTCCATCAAAAGCCACAACAGTCTGGCTGTGATGGATACATAAGCCTTCAGGCTACCTAGTTAACCAGGCAAGCAACAGAAAAGCCTAGCCACAGACTGGCCAGCAGTAGTATGACAAGCCTTGAAGCCAGTCACAGGGATATCACAGATTAACTGTATGTACTTGGCACCAACCACACCCCTTTAAAGATCAATAATACCCTCAAAAACTCAGCAATTTAACTGAAATAACTACTCTTATCTATAAAACAGCTGAACAAGAATTGCCTACAATAATCGCAATACATATTAATAACAAATACTGTATATAAAGGTGGTAATTCACCTGATGCACAGCATATTAGGGGCTTTTGGCATGTACATCTCATTAATAACTATGTAATAACTATGTATAACTATGTCTACCATGTATCATTGTACCATGTCTCAATAAAGTATTATTATTAATTACAAACCTGTACCAAATCTAACAATACTAACGAAAATACTTCGAAGAGTAAACATGTGATCTTTTATATGTGGCAGATTTAAAACACAAACAGATAACTGGGAATAGATAACTCAGGATGGCAAATTATATTTATCCAGATTTTAAGAAAGCTTTTGATCAAATTTAAAATGAGATTAATATGGAAACTCCAAACACAGGAATAAAAAGTACACATTAAAATGGATGTTAGACTCTGTTTGAGAGGAAAATGTGAATAGTGATGAGTGAAAAATGGCACCCTGGATAAAAGTTACTAGGTAGAGGGTGCCACAAGGATTTGTATTCACCCCTGCAATGTTTTTATGTAGTATACAAATGGCTTGACAAAAGAAATTGAAGTTTTAGTAAAACAACTTGTTATAACATTTGTAGCAGTTATTACAAATGTTGATAAAATACAAATGCAAAAACTAATCTGAAATTTCAGTATTATTGTGCAAGGCATACAATAAACTGAAGGCCCATAGAATGCATAGCATCTCGGGCAAAACTTACACTATACTGTGTACTATACTTAAAATTTAGTTTTATGTCATATTTAAGTTTATATTTTTATTTTTTCCCCAAGGATCCAATATATAGTATTAGTAGGAATTTAACAACAGATACAAGTTACTGGTTAATTCATAAAAAAATACTATAAGAAAATATAATTAGTATTTAGATAGGCAGGGTGAGTGGTACTAGTAATGATATTAAAATAGAAAATATAATTAGATAGTATATGACTATCTATCAATACATATATGTACTGGAGTTGAAGGTAAGCTGAAACAAGAAAAGCAGGTATAGGATTGGATAAAAACAACAGGTTTCAGGATTTGTGTATCATGGTACATGTATATTCCTGTCAAGATCACATAACACAAGATACAGATCACTTTTTGATGTACCCCGTGTCCATAGCAACCTATGTAAAAATTCTATGCACATAAAGGGCCCCAAAATCTGGAACTCATTACCAGGAAATACTAAAATAACCTTGTCTGAAAATCAATTTAAGACTCTTCTCAAAAACCACCTACTCACCCTAAACTAAATACTCATACTGTAAATTGCTTTCAAAAATGCTCAGTTATTTTCCTATAAAATAATTTCAATTTTTAATATTATGTTACCACCTAATCACCCTAAACTAAATACTCAAATTGTAAATTACTCTCAAAAATGCTCAATGTTATTTTCCTTAAGATAATTAAATTTTTCAATTATGTTACCATCCTACTAAACACTTGTTACAATGTCTATCATCATTTTTTAACTAGATCAATGTATTATCATCATATCATAATTTGAACGATCTAACAATATAAACTCACTCAATTTCTCTAATATTATGTTCATAGTCTATAAGCCATTAGATTAAGCTGCCCCTAATGCCATGGAATGCCAGAGGCTCTCCTTGCACTTCAATTTATGATTGTAATAAAACCTATGTACACGAGCAATGAAATAAAATTGTATTGTATTGTATTAACCCTTTCGGGGTTTTGGTCGTACTAGTACGTCTTACGCACTGGGGTTATTGACGTACTAGTACGCCTAAATTCTAGCGCCCTCAAATCAAGCAGAAAAAGGCTGTTAGGCCTAGATGTGATAGAACGGGTCTGTGCGGTCAGTGTGCGCAGTATAAAAAAAATCCTGCACCACACGGTGCATAATGAGGAAAAAAAAACTCTGACCATGTTTTTGGTTTAAAACAGCGACTTTGCAGTCTATTTTCGTATGGTATTTATTGTTGTATTCTCTTTTTCTTGTTCTCATTTGATAGACTGGAAGATATATTACAGAAATAGAGATGATTTTGATTGGTTTGACAATAACAAGTACCTTGAAATTGAGCTCAAATTAGCGAAAATGTTCGATTTTTGACGATGTTCAAGAGTAAACAAATCACACCATGCGTCCAATACACATCAACTGGCGAGTCTAATATTCATGCACAAGTGCTCTGATATTATTTATACCATTTTTACAATGATGCAGTTGTATACATAACAATAAATCTTCTATTTTTTTGTGAGAATAAAAATTCAAAATGGAAAGCAAAAGTAATGTAACAGGGGCCTGGAGATGTGACTAATGAACAGAGAAGACGTTATTTTAGTCCCAGGAATGTCTGTCTTGTTTATTATGGATCCTATTTTAAAATTGGCATCGTTTGAAATTTGTGTGAAATTGGCCATATTGCCATTTTCTGACCACTATTTTGGGTAGTTGAAATTGGTAAATAGGCAGTTTCTTGTACTCAATCGATAGAAGTGGAGTTCTAGAGAAATAGCTATAATTTTAGTAGACTGAAACATTGGAATGTGCCGAAAATAGGGCTCAAAGTGGGCGAAATCGCCGATGCGTAAGTGTCATGGCTACCGCTAACTTCGCGAAAGCATAATTCCGTTAGTTTTCGATCAAATTTCATAATTTTTGTGGCGTTATGATCGGAAAAGGATTCTCTATCATTCCATAAGAAAAATGTTTTTTTTTTTTTTTTTAAATTCGTGGACCCTGAGAACGAGTTTCAGACCCCCCCCTAGGACCCCCAAAGGGTTAATAGTAGCTTTGAAGCAGATAGAACTTTTGGAATCCTCAGGGAAAGTGTTCCTAATTTTTAAGCCTTTTGTATGGATTGCATTTTTACACAGGTTGAGTTGAACATAGGATATCAAACAAATTTTTGTCTAGTATTATGTAGTTCTGTTGCAGTTATCAAGGAATAGTTTGAGAGCAGGGTTTATGTATGAATGAGTAAGCTTAAACTTATGAAGAGTGAGGGCGCATGTTGTCTAAGACTAGACTGGGTAATCGTTTGTACAGCCGCATTTTGTCATGCTATTAGCTTTAGGCAATATGCAGTAGTAGATCCCCAGGCACAAATACCATAAGTGAGGTAAGGATAAATTAGAGTAGCACAAAATAATTACTGCTATTAAGTGCTGGATGTGGGTATTGAATTTCAAGTTGCTGTCGAGGTACAGACCTGAGAATTTTCCCTTGTTTTGTCTTACAATGTGAGAGAAGTTAAGTATTATAGTTAGCTGGAAATTTGCAGTTCTGTTCCCAAACATTACATATATAGAAGGTCTAATCAATATTAAGAGTTTATTAGCAGTCATCCAAGTACACAGAGATCTTCAAGCACTCCTCATTAATAGTGTTACTAAGAGAATTCTGATTTGAGTGGGAGATGACAAAAGTTGTCATTTGCAAACAGAACAGGTTTAAATAACTGAGACGCATTGGGAAGGCCATTAGTCTCTATGAGAATAAGCAGAGGGCCGAGAACACTGCCCTGTGGCACCCCATGTCAACAGGTAGAGCTGACAAGGTTGCCCTTGATGGAGACCTATTGGTGTCTGCTGTTAAGGAAGAACTTTTAAGTATGCAGGAGTATGACCTCTGATACCATAATGTTCTAGTTTAAGATGCAGGTTATTGCTGTTTACTGGATCAAAAGCTTTCCTAAGGTCTATAAAAAGGCTCATTGGACATTCATTATTTTCAAGAGCTGCATAAAGTAAGTGCATCACTTTTATAATTGCATCATTTGTATTTTTTCTTGGCCTGAAACCAAAGTAGCAACATGCCTGTATTTCATAACAAAAGGAAATTATGCATGATTTCTCAAAAGAACCAGATTACCATATTAAGATAAAAAAGCTTTCCAAGCATTTCTCAAATTTATCATACCTTCTGTATTAAATGCAAACTATTTCCTCGCTTCAGTGAAGAAAAATAATCATTTCACCCTCACAGTGATTTAACTTCACAGGCAGAGTTTACATGAAACTATTTCTCGTGTAGAGCACTCTCCTGCCTCCATGGGTGGTGAATACTGTTTTGTATGGAGCTGCTCCACTACAAGTGTTTAGCTGACACTACCTGGGTCACTGACACCACAACTTACACCAGTGTCAGGGTGGCACCACTACTGCTCCACCAGTGTCAGGTTGGAACTACAACTACTACACCAGGGTAAGTCTGGTACCACTTCTGAGTTACTAGTGTCAGGTCTGCACTAAAATTGTTACACAAGTGTCAGGTTGGTGCCACAACTGCTCCAGTAGGCTCACCCTGGCAATGCACCTGATTCACTAGTATTACGGTCACATTAACTGATCCACTAGTATCAGGTTGGCACTATTACTGATCCCCTAGCGTCAGATTGGCAACACAACTTCTCCACCAGTGTCAGGCTGGCACCACAACTGCTCCACTGGTGTCAGGTTGGCACCACAACTGCTCCACTGGTGTCAGGTTGGCACCACAACTGCTCCACTAGTGTCAGGCTGGCACCACAACTATTCCACCGTCAGGTTTACACCACAGGCAGCACAGCTACAACACCACAGTATGTGGTTGGCGCCACAGCTACACCACTATAATAGAGGCTGGCACCATAGCAGCACAGCTACACCACCACAAGAAAGGCTGGCACCACAACAGCGTGCTCCACAGCTGGCACTACAACAACACTACCAAGCTGTCTGTACTTAGTGCCACTCTGGTCCGCTCACCCCCAACACCCTCGCCAGCCCCAGCATCTGGGTGCAGCTTGTCGTCAACGACGCAAAACCCATTTATTCGGAAGTGATACGTCTAGTCGACTCTTTATCCATATAGACACTGAAATAAGAATTAAACATACCATACAATGGCAGTTTTATTTTAAGTAATTATGTGATAATATTGGAAATACTAGTTTAAGAAGGCGACAAGCCCCGCCCCCGCCTTCGCCTGATGCCATAGCGGTAGGCTAATCCAGCTGTTAGTTCTCAAGAAATATTTCCCAGTGTTACTAGCATTTAATTAGGCTTTACACTTATTTTCCACAAACATGTGTTTCTACAGTCATTTTAGCTATGAACATAGGATTACAGGTCATGCATTTAATGCTACACAATAAACACGATAAAAATTCCAAACAAACTAATCTGTACACTTGAATATTGGCGAGTACTAAACAATATGAAAATTGAGAATAGACTTGGTAGTAACATCGTGATCAAGTTTCTCTACTTCCCTGTTTCAAGGGTAAACTATCTGAAAACACTGCTTGTTAACAACCTATTTTAGTTTACAAGGCGGTTATAATAAACAGGGAAACGCTAAACTAATAATGGTTGCACAACGCTAGGAATAGGGGTAATAAAGATTGATTCAAGGGGAGGGCAACTCTTAATTCCTCGGAACAAGAGCCTTTCATCAGCATAAAGTTGTGAGGTGGGGTGGTTTGAGCTCAAGCTCTCGGTCTTGCCTTAAATTTCGATCAACTGACATGAAATGGCTTATCTACTTCTGAGCCCTTATATAGAGTTTATTCCACTTTTTTTTACCACTACTACGTTGCATAAATGTTTTCAGATCCTCTTATGGTTCATTTGGGTATTTCTAACCATGCCATTTTGTTCTTATTTCATTTATGGTAAAAGGTTTATCTTTGTCGGCAAGGGTGGATACAATGGTCGTGTTTCCTTACACCTGTTGTCCCTGTTCACCCACCAGTAAAATGGGTACCTGGGTGTTAGTCGACTGGTGTGGGTCGCATCTTGGGACAAAAACTGACCTAAAGGACCCCAATGGAAATAAGTCACTCTGTCTGACTTTTTTTGGTTATCCTAGGTTCTCTACACATATGCTGCTATGTATGATAATGTATGTAAATGTATTTGTGTATACCTGAATAAACTTACTTACTTACTTACTTAGTCATTGATGTCAGCTAGGCCTGTATACCTTGTATATGTACTTGTAGAAATAAAGATATTATATTACTACTATTGCCTGTGTCCATAGGTATTATGTATGTTGTGATCATATTTCCTTTTGGTTTTCCTTCTTCGAGAGACAGAAGGTTACAGCTTTCTCCATGACAAATTCCTCTGAACTTGGGCAGTATAAATGTTTCTCTATTAGTTTAACTTGGCTCAGTACAGGTTCACTGTGGATACAATACTTAGAAATTAACTAAGTAGCATTTGTGAGTTATCCAGAATCGTCATTGTGGAATTTTTTTACATAATTTCCTGAATGTAGAACATATAAATGAATAATATAATAATTGTGTATTAAAATGTGATGCTATTTGGTCCCTTCGAGAAATTTCGAGTGAGGGGGTTGTAGAAGAGCTGCGGAGTGGCGCCGGGGAGAGACGCCATATTGAATTTAATGTGTGAACACTGGACTGAATTGTGCAATGTAATTAGGCGTTCTCGAAGGTCAGTTTGCGTATATCGGCCTCAATCAGTAATTTAGAAATTGCTGACACGTTCCTGCTGAAGAATGGGGATAAATAGTGTGGAAAGCCCTTACAATTCAGCAACCAGAATGGAAAAATAGAGGACTTCAATGAATCCTTCCCAACAACACACTTTAGCTAAGTGACGCTTACCCATAATGTACAGTAGTTTTTGTGTTGACCATCGTAAATCCTAGCTGTAGAGGCAGCGTTAAGGTATTTCCATAAAATAATTATGATCCAGTAATTAAATGGTAAGTGTTAATAAGATTTTCCTTTCTAATAACACTAATAATTTATGTATAATAATTATATTCTGTGTACCCAGCAAGCCTAATCATATACAGTCCACACAAATTTAATTTACCAGAGTAGCTGGTTTTAGTATTGTGATTATTAATTTAATGTCAGGTCTAGCTTTTTGTGAGAGTGGTGAAGAAGTGGGCATCGAGGGAGTGACAGTTAGGCGACCTGTTGTGACTTGAGTCCCACTTTTCTCACCCAAATTACTTGCAGGTAATAACTCAGATAATGCCCTGTAAACCTCATGCAGGTGATTTGCTCACATAATAATAATAATAATAATAATAATAATAATAATAATAATAATAATAATAATAATAATAATTCACAACAGTCATCTTTTTCCAATTCAAGCACATAATGAAGTAGGATTTGACAATAGTTCCTCTGGCAAAGTTTATATTTTGTTAGGTACGTCAGCTGATGGTACACTATCCCCGAAGCTCCTGTTTCCTAGCTGAAGCAGAGCAGTGGTGACTATACGATGATGGATGAACTGGCTATTGTTAATCTCCCTTTATCTCAAATGAATGAAGAGCAGTTGATATTCTCTCTGTATTGATATTAATATTCTCTCCGTACTGATTTCTTCAAACAGCTAGTGGACGGCTTAAGGTTGTAATATACTTTCATTCACTGCATACGCATTTGCCAATTCATCAGTTTTATCAGGCTTTGAAGGCAAATGTCAGAGGGAATCTACAAAGGTGTTGTACTTTTGCGATGTCTACAGGTCTGCCTATCTGTGTCTGGTCTTTGTGACGAGCATATCACAAGTGACATGCATGGAGTTAAAAGAATTTAGGAATGATAGATAATCACTTATAATTAAGGTGTTAACTTTAGATTCATGGGCACATGTGAATCCTAGTTTGAAGGGTGGTGTGGAAATTTGTCTGGCCTGCCTCCTTGTGAGCTGCTCACCCTGGCAAGTGCTGTTGACACAAATACTCTGAGATTAGTCATCCCAGACTCACAAGTGGCTTTTATGACACATTTCCATATGCAACTGCTCTTGCAAGAAATTCCTAACTACATGCACGAATGAAGGACTAACTCACTTGGTGGTATGGAGTTCTCTGGTCCCTCACCCTCAGGACACCTCGTGCAGTGACGGACTTATTTGGTCTTCGCGTGTCCGTCTGCTCAAAACCCCACAGATCGACTATAACCCACGTTTCCTCATTGGCCAATTAATGCTGAGAGAAATGAAAGGTCTGTCTTACTGTGGGATGGGCCTGGGTTGAGACGAATATCCACAGTACTTCGGGAAGCCTCTATGATTTTGTGGTCTCCAGGTCAAGTGTATGAACACCTGTTGTCCATGCTGCTTGACACGCCACGTCAAGTAAAAGACCTGGGAGTGATCATGTCAGAAGATCTCACCTTCAAAGACCATAACATTGTATCAATCACATCTGCTAGAAAAATGACAGGATGGATAATGAGAACCTTTAAAACTAGGGATGCCAAGCCCATGATGACACTCTTTAGGTCGCTTGTTCTATCTAGGTTGGAATATTGCTGCACAATAACGGCACCTTTCAAGGCAGGTGAAATTGCTGACCTAGAAAATGTACAGAGAACCTTCACAGCACATATAACTGCGATAAAACACCTCAGTTACTGGGAATGCTTGAAGTTCCTAAACCTGTACTCCCTAGAACGCAGGTGGGAGTGATACATGATCATATATACTTGGAAAATCTTAGAGGGATTAGTACTAAACTTGCACACGAAAATCACTCTATGAAAGCAAAAGACTCGGCAGACGATGCAACATCCCCCCAATGAAAAGCAGGGATGCCACTAGCACAATAAGAGACAACACAATAAGACTGTTCAACTGCCTCCCTGCATACATAAGGGGGATTACCAATAGACCCCTGGCTGTCTTCAAGCCGGCACTGGACAAGCACCTAAAGTCAGTACCTGACCAGCCGAGCTGTGGTTCGTACGTCAGTTTGCATACAGCCAACAGTAACAGCCTGGATGATCAGGCCCTGATCCACCATGAGGCCTGGTCACAGACTAGGCTGCGGGGGCGTTGACCCCTGGAACCCTCTCCAGATATACTCCAGGTATGGTGTCCGTTCTTGAAGAGAACAGCTGGCGTCTCTGACTCCCGTCTTCATTCGAACATGGGATTGCCAGTTCTCCCTAGCTAATATAACCTAATATTCGCCTGTATTAAAGGCCTAATCCTACCTATGTCAAGGTCCTAAGGCTACAATATTAACATCTAAAGTTACTTCTTTAATTCTAATATTAGTTACTAACTGTATAAACCTACCTAAACCTTCCTTGAAGGGTAAATATATCACTCAATATGTACAGTCGCCACCTCCGCCAACTAGGTGTGTGTGTACTCACATAATTGTGGTTGCAGGGGTCGAGACTCAGCTCCTGGCCCCGCGTGTTAGTTACCATTTTGTCTTAGGCACATGTCGATTAGACACTAGGCCTGTTGTATGTATGTGTGTGTGTGTGTAACGAAACACTTCGAAATGTTTCGGGCCCTCCGTGCGTGAAGCAAGAGCGCTAGCCACCATGCCACCGGGGCGTGTGTACTCACCTAATTGTACTCACCTAATTGTGGTTGCAGGGGTCGATACAGGGGTGTATGTACTCACCTAATTGTGGTTGCAGGGGTCGAGTCTCAGCTCCTGGCCCCGCCTCTTCGCTGTCTGCTACTGGGTCTCTGCTCTCCCTGCTCCATGAGCTTTATCATACCTTGTCTTAAAACTATGTATGGTTCCTGCCTCCACTATATCTTTCTCTAGTCCATTCCACTTCCTGACTACTCTGTGGCTGAAGAAATGTTTCCTGACATCCCTTTGACTCATCTGAGTCTTCAGCTTCCAGTTGTGTCCCCTTGTTTCTGTGTTCCCTCTCTGAAACAACTTGTCACTATCTACCTTGTCAATTCCCCGCAGTATTTTGTATGTCGTTATCATGTCTCCTCTGACCCTTCTTTCCTCCAGTGTTGTTAGTCCTATTTCCCTCAACCTTTCTTCATAAGACAGACCCCTGAGTTGTGGAACTAACCTTGTCGCAAACCTTTGCACTTTCTCTAGTTTCCTTACGTGCTTGACCAGGTGTGGGTTCCAGACTGGTGCTGCATATTCTAGTATGGGCCTGACGTACACGGTATACAGTGTCTTGAACGATTCCTTGTTAATCGTTCAAGACACTGTATACCGTGTACGTCAGGCCCATGTGTGTGTGTTTGGATGTTAAGGGCTTCGTACTGCTTATTTTGCCCTGTGGAACTTTGGTAAATAAATTCCCGAAGGTGGAAACAATTATTTATGCGTACTCTAATTTCTAAAGAGATCTGGTGGTGCTTTGCAAAAGCAGTACCGTCTTCGACCCTTAACTAAAGGACTTAGGTTCGATCCTAGGGGGAGTGGAAAAGTTGCCCCTGTTCACCTAGCAGTGAGTAGGTATGTATCTGGATATTAGTCAACTGATGCGAGTCCCATTCTGTGAAAGAGGATCATAACGACCCCATTGGAAATTAATGTTTTTCTGTCGCTGAGCGATCAGAGAAAGATATCCCATAAACCCAGCCCCCTCTAGAACCTTTATGCGCGCAAAAGGAATAATGTAAAATGAAGCATAAGTTTCTAAATGTAGTTAAATATCAGCGTTGAATATTTGAAGCAAATCAGATTAGGTATTCACCAGTTTCTTCAATATAAAATGGAAAATTGGCAAATACATTCAAATTAAAAAATACATTTCTTTGTGGTATAATCCAACCAAACCTTCCAATAAAACACACCAGCTTTGAAAGTTGATCCAAGGACAAGTCCAATTCCCTGTATCAAGAGCCTCCCAGCATCAAGGAACCTACCCTGAGGGGTAAAAAGTTTAAAGCCAATCAAAAAAGGCATTTTCTATTTATCTCACAGAGCTCAGAAGTAGTATTCTTAATTAAGTTCTCAGCCTTTATTAACGTTTGAAATAATCGAATGAGACATTTGCAAACTATCGCATGACAACCAGTATTTCAGTTTTTACATTTTCTTAAGTAAAATTGGCAGTGTCACCTATGCTGCCCAAGATCAATAAAGAAAAATTATGTAATAAGAATACACAAACGTTCGGGGTTTGAAGCCGATCAAGGGGCATTCAGATATTGCATGGATTTTTTTTAATAAAACATGTAAATCAAAACTTACGCCGTGTAGAATCTTCCTTTGAATAAAGCCTATCATCGCTGCAAGTTTCAAGCCGATCATATGAGACAGGAGTTCTCATATTATAAACGAAAACCTTGGAAGTAGGAAAAACCCTTTTCGGGGGTTACTTAATCTTTACTAATTTGCTTTCTTCAGTTATTCGTAGTTTCTCCTTCCTCCGATTTAATAACCCGAATAAAATCTCCCTGTTTCTTCTGTTATTGTTGCTATTGCTGGTGCTCCGTCTTCTGAGGTCTGGTTAAGATTCTGCCCAAAACTGGTTGGATAATGTAGAGGAAAAAAAGAAACGGGAACAAAATGCTCTGCTCCACAAGGCACAGTACTCGCTCCCATTCTATTCCTAATCCTCATTTTTGACATAGACAGAGATGTAAGCCATAGCTCCGTGTCTGCCTTTGCGGATGACACCCGGATTGCCATGGCAGTGACCTCCATTGAAGACACCACAAGATTCGAAGCGGACATAAAACAAATCTTCAAATGGGCCGCTCAAAACAATATGAAGTTCAACGAGGAGAAATTTCAACTACTCATATATGGAAAACTTGAGGAAATTAAAAATGTATCAGGGTATACGACAAATTCTAACCATACAATAGAGTGAAAAAGAAATGTGAAGGACCTGGGAGTGATAATGTCAGAGGATCTCGCCTTCAAATACCACAACAATGTATCTACCTCATCTGCTAAGAAAAAGATAGGATGGATAATGAGAACCTTCAAAACTAGGGATGCCAAGCCCATGATGATTCTCTTCATATCGCTTGTTCTCTCTTGGCTGGAATACAGCTGTACACTAACGGCCCCCTTCAAGGCTGGAGACATTACAGACCTGGAGAGTGTACAAAGAACTTTCACAGCACACATAAGTACGATAAGGCACCTAAATTACTGGGAACGGTTGAAGGTCCTTGATCTGTATTCCCTAGAATGCAGGCGAGAGAGATACATGTTAATATACACTTGGAAGGTCCTGGAGGGATTGGTACCAAACCTACACACGAAAATCACTCCCTATGAAAGCAAAAGACTCGGCAGGAGATGCAACATTCCTCCGATGAAAAGCAGGGGCGCCACGAGTACATTGAGAGACAAACATCATAAGTGTCAGGGGCCCAAGACTATTCAACTGCCTCCCAGCATACATAAGGGGGATTGCCAATAGACCCCTGGCTGTCTTCAAGAAGGCACTGGACAGGTACCTAAAGTCAGTACCTGACCAACCGGGGTGTGGTTCGTACGTCAGTTTGCGTGCGGCCAGCAGTAACAGCTTGGTTGATCATACCCTGATCCACCATGAGGCCTGGTCTCAGACCGAGCCGCGGGGGCGTTGACCCCCGAAACCCTCTCCAGGTAATTAGTGCAGGTGGCCTTCCCTGCCTAAAGACTGTTCAACTGCCTCCCAGCATACATAAGGGGGATTACCAACATACCCCTAGCTGTCTTCAAGAGGGAGCTGTACACTCACCTGACCAGCCTGGCTGTGGTTCGTACGTCGGTTTGCGTGCGGCCTTCAGTAACAGCCTGGTTGATTAGACCCTGATCCACCGTGAAACCTGGTCATTACCGGGCTGCGGGGGGCGTTGACCCCCGGAACACTCCAGGTATACCCCAGAAGAGACATACTCACGCCGCGCCCCTACCCCAATCAACAACGACAGGATTTTCTCTCGTCAATAAGAGCCAATGTATGGGACCTCACCAATTGTCCAGCAGGCTTTGGTCGACGAGGACGCGAAAAGTCTTGTTACTAGTCCAGGTAGTAGGACCTCAAAGCCTAGATTAACATCTAGGTGAGTACACATAGGAAACGCGTCTGTCTCGCGCTCAGCAGACGGAGGATCAAGCCCTCACCGTCTTACGTTGAATGACCCATATTGCTTTAGCGCTTAACATGAATTATTTATTTATTTATTATCTCGAACTTCAGTGGCTGGAGACTGACACCAGCCAGTCCTGTCATCATTCTATCATGCAGGAGCCCCATGGTATGGTGCATCCAACAAAACCAGCAGATTCCTAGATGTCACTACCTCCTGGCTCCGACTGGGCTACAAGTATATATGGAATGTTGCAACACCAGCTGATAGAGATATAACTAAATGTAAACTTTGCCAGATGGACTCTTGTTACACCTTGCGTCATTGTGTGCTGGAGTGCTTGTTACACCTTGCGTCATTGTGTGCTGGAGTGCTTGTTACACCTTGCGTCATTGTGTGCTGGAGTGCTTGTTACACCTTGCGTCATTGTGTGCTGGAGTGCTTGTTACACCTTGCGTCATTGTGTGCTGGAGTGCTTGTTACACCTTGCGTCATTGTGTGCTGGAGTGCTTGTTACACCTTGCGTCATTGTGTGCTGGAGTGCTTGTTACACCTTGCGTCATTGTGTGCTGGAGTGCTTGTTACACCTTGCGTCATTGTGTGCTGGAGTGCTTGTTACACCTTGCGTCATTGTGTGCTGGAGTGCTTGTTACACCTTGCGTCATTGTGTGCTGGAGTGCTTGTTACACCTTGCGTCATTGTGTGCTGGAGTGCGATGAAATTAACAATTTCAAGGACAATTCACAAATGTTCAAGAAATGTTAAAGTATTTATCAATGGGTGCGATTGCTCGTGGTTTGGTTGATAATAAACCTTACCTCCATAGTTGGTAAATTTATGGAATCAATAATTGCCGAGGCAATTCGTAGCCATCTTGAAAGGCATAAATTGATTAATGAATCTCAACACGGTTTTACTAAGGGGCATTCCTGTCTTACGCATTTACTAACTTTAAGGTGTTTGAGGAGGTAGATCATGGTAATGAATATGATATTGTGTATATGGACTTCACTAAGGCTTTCGATAGAGTTTCACATCAGAGGCTATTGAGGAAACTTAAGGCACACGGAATAGGAGAATTTTTTTTCCTGGAGAGAGGCATGGTTGACAAATAGGCGGCAGAGAGTTTGCATAAATGGGGAGAAATCAGAATGGGGGCACGTCTCAAGCGGTGTCCCACAGGGGTCAGTTTTGGACCCCCTGTTGTTTACAATTTACATAAACGACATAGATGAGGGAATAAATAGCAACATAAGCAAATTTGCTGATGACACCAAAATAGGCCGTCCAATTCATTCTAATGAGGACATTCGAAGACTCCAGGATGATTTGAATAGACTGATGCAGTGGTCGGAGAAGTGGCAGATGCAGTTTAATGTAGACAAATGCAAAGTTTTAAATGTTGGGCAGGATAATAACTATGCCACATATAAACTGAATAATATAGATCTTAATACTTGTGATTGCGAGAAGGATTTAGGAGTTCTGGTTAGCAGTAATCTGAAACCAAGGCAACAGTGCATAAGTGTTCGCAATAAAGCTAACAGAATCCTTGGCTTCATATCAAGAAGTATAAATAATAGAAGTCCTCAGCTTGTTCTTCAACTCTATATATCTTTGGTTAGGCCTCATTTAGATTATGCTGCACAGTTCTGGTCACCGTATTACAGAATGGATATAAATGCACTAGAAAACGTACAGAGGAGGATGACAAAGTTGATCCCATGTATCAGAAATCTTCCCTATGAAGATAGACTGAGGGCCTTGAATCTGCACTCTCTAGAAAGGCGTAGAATTAGGGAAGATATGATTGAGGTGTATAAATGGAAAACAGGAATAAATAAAGGGGATGTAAATAACGTGCTGAAAATATCCAGCCTCGCAACAATGGTTTCAAGTTGGAAAAGTTCAGATTCAGGAAGGATATAGGAAAGCACTGGTTTGGTAATATAGTTGTGGATGAGTACCGTCATAGAAGCTAAGACGTGTAGTTTTAAAAATAGGTTAGATAAATACATGAGTGGGTGTGAGTTGGACCTGACTAGCTTGTGCTACTAGGTGAGATGCCATACTAATTCCTGGAAAGGGTTAACCCTGGAAAGGGTTAACTCAAGGTGGTCAGGTCTAAGCAGGGGAGTGATGGACTTGCCTTGCATGGGTCAGTAGGTCTGCTGCAGTGTTCCTTTTTTCTTATGTTCTTATGTTCTCAGCGAGCTCACACACTGAGTGTCCGGGATCGATCCCAGAACGGGTTAAACGTTGGGCATGTTTCCCTACACAATAAGTGTCAGGGGCCCTACACAATAAGTGTCAGGGGCCCAAGATTGTTCAACTGCCTCCCAGCATACATCAGGGGGATTACCAACAAACCCATGACTGTCTTCAAGCAGGCACTGGACAGGCACCTAAAGTCGGTACCTGACCAGCCAGGCTGTGGTTCGTACGTTGGACTGCGTGCGGCAAGCAGTAACAGCCTGGTTGATCAGGCTCTGTTCCAACATGAGGCCTGGTCACGGACCTGGCCGCGGGGGCGTTGACCCCTGGAATTCTCTCCAGGTAAACTCCAGGTAAACTCCAGGTAAACACCTGCTGCCCCCGTTCACCTTGCAATAAGTAGGTACCTGGGTATTAGTCGACTGCTATGGGTCTCATCCTGGCGTACTCCGGACACACACACACACACAGTACTCACCTAATTCACCTAATTGTGGTTGCAGGGGTCGAGACTCAGCTCCTGGCCCCGCCTCTTCGCTGTCTGCTACTGGGTCTCTGCTCTCCCTGCTCCATGAGCTTTATCATACCTTGTCTTAAAACTATGTATGGTTCCTGCCTCCACTATATCTTTATCTAGACTATTCCACTTCCTGACTACTCTGTGGCTGAAGAAATGCTTCCTGACATCCCTTTGACTCATCTGAGTCTTCAGCTTCCAGTTGTGTCCCCTTGTTTCTGTGTTCCCTCTCTGAAACATCCTGTCACTATCTACCTTGTCAATTCCCCGCAGTATTTTGTATGTCGTTATCATGTCTCCTCTGACCCTTCTTTCCTCATAAGACAGACCCCTGAGTTGTGGAACTAACCTTGTCGCAAACCTTTGCACTTTCTCTAGTTTCTTTACGTGCTTGACCAGGTGTGGGTTCCAGACTGGTGCTGCATATTCTAGTATGGGCCTGACGTACACGGTATACAGTGTCTTGAACGATTCCTTGTTAAGGTAACGGAACGCTAATCTTAGGTTTGCCAGTCGCCCATATGCTGCCGCAGTTATCTGATTGATGTGTGCCTCCGGAGACGTGCTTGGCGTTATACTCACTCCAAGGTCTTTCTCCTTTGCCGAGATTTGTAGCCTTTGTCCGCCTAGCTTGTACTCTGTCAGCGGTCTTCTTTGCCCTTCTCCGATCCTCATGACTTTGCATTTGGAGGGATTGAATTCAAGAAGCCAATTGCTAGACCAGATGTCGAGCTTGTCCAGGTCTGTTTGCAGCCCTGCCTGGTCCTCTTCCGATGTGATTCTCCTCATTATTTTCACATCATCCGCGAATAGAGACACTTCTGAGTCTATCCCGTCCGTCATGTCATTTACATATACCAGGAATAACACTGGTCCTAGGACTGACCCCTGCGGTACACCGCTCGTCACAGGCGCCCACTGTGATACCTCACCACGCACCATGACCCGTTGTTGCCTCCCTTTGAGGTATTCCCTGATCCATTCCAGTGTGTGTGTGTGTGTACTCACCTAATTGTACTCACCTAATTGTGGTTACAGGGGTCGAGACTCAGCTCCTGGCCCCGCCTCTTCGCTGTCTGCTACTGGGTCTCTGCTCTCCCTGCTCCATGAGCTTTATCATACCTCGTCTTAAAACTATGTATGGTTCCTGCCTCCACTATATCTTTCTCTAGACTATTCCACTTCCTGACTACTCTGTGGCTGAAGAAATGCTTCCTAACATCCCTTTGACTCATCTGAGTCTTCAGCTTCCAGTTGTGTCCCCTCGTTTCTGTGTTCCCTCTCTGGAACATCCTGTCACTGTCTACCTTGTCGATTCCCCGCAGTATTTTGTATGTCGTTATCATGTCTCCTCTGACCCTTCTTTCCTCCAGTGTTGTTAGTCCTATTTCCCTCAACCTGTGTGTGTGTGTGTCCGGAGTACGCCAGGATGAGACCCATAACAGTCGACTAATACCCAGGTACCTACTGGTCCTAGGACCAGTGTTATTCTTGGTATATGTAAATGACATGACGGACGGGATAGACTCAGAATTGTCTCTGTTCGCAGATGATATGAAATTAATGAGGAGAATCACATCGGAAGAGGACCAAGCAGGACTTCAAACAGACCTGGACAAGCTTGACATCTGGTCTAGCAACTGGCTTCTCGAATTCAATCCCACCAAATGCAAAGTCATGAAGATCGGAGAAGGGCAAAGAAGACCGCTGACAGAGTACAGGCTAGGCGGACAAAGGCTACAAACCTCGGCAAAGGAGAAAGACCTTGGGGTGAGTATAACGCCAAGCACGTCTCCGGAGGCAACCTCCTGGAGTTTTATGACAAGGTAATAGAAGTAAGACACGAGAGAGAGGGGTGGGTTGACTGCATTTTCTTGGACTGCAAGAAGGCCTTTGATACAGTTCCTCACAAGAGATTAGTGCAGAAGCTAGAGGATCAGGCACGTATAAAAGGAAGGGCACTGCAATGGATCAGAGAATACCTGACAGGGAGGCAACAACGAGTCATGGTACGTGATGAGGTATCATAGTGGGCGCCTGTGACAAGCGGGGTCCCACAGGGGTCAGTCCTAGGACCAGTGCTATTTTTGGTATATGTGAATGACATGATGGAAGGGATAGACTCAGAAGTGTCCCTGTTCGCAGATGATGTGAAGTTAATGAGGAGAATTAAATCAGATGATCTTCAGGCAGGACTACAAAGAGACTTGGACAGGCTGGACACGTGGTCCAGCAACTGGCTTCTCGAATTTAACCCCGCTAAATGCAAAGTCATGAAGATCGGGGAAGGGCAAAGTGTCGTGTCAGAAGACCGCAGACAGAATATTGGCTAGGTGGCCAAAGACTGCAAACCTCACTCAAGGAGAACGATCTTGGGGTGAGTATAACACCGAGCACGTCTCCGGAAGCACACATCAACCAGATAACTGGTGCAGCATATGGGCGCCTGGCAAACCTGAGAAGAGCGTTCCGATACCTTAGTAAGGAATCGTTCAAGACACTGTACACTGTGTACGTCAGGCCCATATTGGAGTATGCAGCACCAGTTTGGAACCCACACCTGGTCAAGCACGTCAAGAAATTAGAGAAAGTGCAAAGGTTTGCAACAAGGTTAGTTCTGGAGCTAAGGGTAATGTCCTATGAAGAAAGGTTAAGGGAAATCGGCCTAACGACACTGGAGGACAGGAGGGTTAGGGAAGACATGATAACGACATACAAAATACTGCGTGGAATAGATAAGGTGGACAGAGACAGGATGTTCCAGCGAGGGGACACAGATACAAGGGGTCACAATTGGAAGTTGAAGACTCAGACGAGTTATAGGGATGTTAGGAAGTATTTCTTCAGTCATAGAGTTGTCATGAAGTGGAATAGTCTAGCAAGTGATGTAGTGAAGGCAGGAACCATACATAGCTTTAAGACGAGGTATGATAAAGCTCATGGAGCAGGGAGAGAGAGGACCTAGTAGCGATCAGTGAAGAGGCGGGGCCAGGAGCTAAGTCTCGACCCCTGCAACCACAATTAGGTGAACACAATTAGGTGAGTACACACATACATTCACACACCTATATATTTGTTTATATATATATCTTTATCTATCTATATTTTTATCTGTATATATATATATATATATATATATATATATATATATATATATATATATATATATATATATATATATATTACCAAACTGCGGCAGGCCAGGATTCGATCCCACGAACATTGTCCCGCCTCAAGAGGCCAAACATTGTACATGTCACCCTACCATCTGAGCCATCGATCCTACAAACAACATGAGCCTAGCGCACTAGACTTGTTTCATGTTGCGAGGACACTCGTGGCAGTGGATGCTAAAGGATTAATTTCAGCCTCCTCCTATTTGAATACCCGCCTCCACAAGCAGTCTATATAGCAATGAAACCACGAATCAAGTGGTTTTGAGTCATTTACCAAAGCCTGCCGCAGTTTGGTAAATGATTTACAACCACTTGTTTCGTGGTTTCATTGATACGTAAATAATATATATATATATATATATATATATATATATATATATATATATATATATATATATATATATATATATATATATATACATATATATATCGTGCCGAATGGGTAAAATTGGTCAATTAGCAAAACTCATTTAAAATTAAGTCCTTTTTAAAATTTTCTCTTATATTTTTAAAGGTATATATTTTTTAATTTATGTTAATGTAATAATTAATACAAAAACCACCTACTCACCCTTACCTAAATACTCATACTCAAAAAAATACTCATTGTTATTTCTCCTATAAGATAATTCCATTTTTATTATTATTATGTACGATAATATTACTACTTTCAAAAATGCTCAGTATTTTTTTCCTATAAGATAATCTCAATTTGTACTATTATAACATTGTAATATTACCACCTACTCACCATAAACTAAATACGCATTCTGTAAATTACTTTAAAAAAATACTCAATGTCATTTTCCCAAAAATAATTTCAATTTTTACTATTAACTACCATCCTACTAAACACTTGCTGCAATGTAGTGTCACCATATTATAATTTGCCAAATGAAATATCATCATATTGTAATCTGCCCAATGTTTAAGCAAATCAAATTCCCATCAATCTATCAAATATTATGTACATAGTCCATAAGTTTTTAGATTAAGCTGCCCGTTATGCCCTGGCATGTCAGTGGCTCTCCTTGCACTTCTATGTAAACCTCTATGTAAAATTGCGATGAAATAAAAATTATTGTTATTATAAGAACCTTAGAAAACTTACCTAACCTTATTATAACAAGCTCAATTTAATTTAGCCTAATCCAACTAGATATATTTTAGATAAGTTTACAATAATTTAATAATAAACAAACACGATGAAATACATTTTTTTCGTTAGGTTCACAATGATTTTTGCGAAATTATTGCATACATAAATTTTCGCTTGCCTTATTCGGCAAGAAGAGCGTTGCTATTTAAGCCAAAATCGCAAGTTTTACCTTTTCGGCACGACATTATATATGACTCCTGGATGTGTGCACGTATATGTATTAGGTAATTATGTATATATTTACCTGACCTACATGTACATAATCCTCGCAAAATTTAGGTTAATAATGCCAACACGTGCACACCTGTTCATATAAGCGAGTGCAGTAATAAAAATGTAATAAGGATAAATATTATAGCATTAAAAAAGTGAAGGAAGATTACATTAATGGTAATGTTAGTAATCTGATGAGAGGTTAATTAACATCACCAGTGCATCTTACACACTGGTTTAGTGAGAGGTTAATTATCACCACCACTGCATCTTACACACTGGTTTAGTGAGAGGTTATCACCACCAGTGCATCTTACACACTGGTTTAGTGAGAGGTTATCACCACCAGTGCATCTTACATACTGGTTTAGTGAGAGGTTATCACCACCAGTGCATCTTACACACTGGTTTAGTGAGAGGTTATCACCACCAGTGCATCTTACACACTGGTTTAGTGAGAGGTTAATTATCACCACCAGTGCATCTTACATACTGGTTTAGTGAGAGGTTAATTATCACCACCAGTGCATCTTACATACTGGTTTAGTGAGAGGTTATCACCACCAGTGCATCTTACATACTGGTTTAGTGAGATGTTATCACCACCACTGCATCTTACACACTGGTTTAGTGAGAGGTTATCACCACCAGTGCATCTTACATACTGGTTTAGTGAGAGGTTATCACCACCACTGCATCTTACACACTGGTTTAGTGAGAGGTTATCACCACTAGTGCATCTTACATACTGGTTTAGTGAGAGGTTATCACCACCAGTGCATCTTACATACTGGTTTAGTGAGAGGTTATCACCACCACTGCATCTTACACACTGGTTTAGTGAGAGGTTATCACCACCAGTGCATCTTACACACTGGTTTAGTGAGAGGTTATCACCACCAGTGCATCTTACATACTGGTTTAGTGAGAGGTTATCACCACCAGTGCATCTTACATACTGGTTTAGTGAGAGGTTATCACCACCACTGCATCTTACACACTGGTTTAGTGAGAGGTTATCACCACCAGTGCATCTTACACACTGGTTTAGTGAGAGGTTATCACCACCAGTGCATCTTACATACTGGTTTAGTGAGAGGTTATCACCACCACTGCATCTTACACACTGGTTTAGTGAGAGGTTATCACCACCACTGCATCTTACACACTGGTTTAGTGAGAGGTTATCACCACCAGTGCATCTTACATACTGGCTTAGTGAGAGGTTATCACCACCAGTGCATCTTACATACTGGTTTAGTGAGAGGTTATCACCACCACTGCATCTTACACACTGGTTTAGTGAGAGGTTATCACCACCAGTGCATCTTACACACTGGTTTAGTGAGAGGTTATCACCACCAGTGCATCTTACATACTGGTTTAGTGAGAGGTTATCACCACCACTGCATCTTACACACTGGTTTAGTGAGAGGTTATCACCACCACTGCATCTTACACACTGGTTTAGTGAGAGGTTATCACCATCAGTGCATCTTACATACTGGTTTAGTGAGATGTTATCACCACCACTGCATCTTACACACTGGTTTAGTGAGCGGTTATCACCACCAGTGCATCTTACACACTGGTTTAGTGAGAGGTTATCACCACCAGTGCATCTTACATACTGGTTTAGTGAGAGGTTATCACCACCACTGCATCTTACACACTGGTTTAGTGAGAGGTTATCACCACCAGTGCATCTTACACACTGGTTTAGTGAGAGGTTATCACCACCAGTGCATCTTACACACTGGTTTAGTGAGAGGTTATCACCACCACTGCATCTTACATATTGGTTTAGTGAGAGGTTATCACCACCACTGCATCTTACACACTGGTTTAGTGAGAGGTTATCACCACCAGTGCATCTTACACACTGGTTTAGTGAGAGGTTATCACCACCAGTGCATCTTACATACTGGTTTAGTGAGAGGTTATCACCACCACTGCATCTTACACACTGGTTTAGTGAGAGGTTATCACCACCAGTGCATCTTACACACTGGTTTAGTGAGAGGTTATCACCACCAGTGCATCTTACACACTGGTTTAGTGAGAGGTTATCACCACCACTGCATCTTACACACTGGCTTAGTGAGAGGTTATCACCACCACTGCATCTTACACACTGGTTTAGTGAGAGGTTATCACCACCAGTGCATCTTACACACTGGCTTGGTGAGAGGTTATCACCACCATTGCATCTTACACACTGGCTTGGTGAGAGGTTATCACCACCACTGCATCTTACACACTGGCTTGGTGAGAGGTTATCACCACCACTGCATCATACACACTGGCTTGGTGAGAGGTTATCACCACCACTGCATCATACACACTGGCGTGGTGAGAGGTTATCACCACCACTGCATCTTACACACTGGCTAGGTCAGAGGTTATCACCACCACTGCATCATACACACTGACTTGGTCAGAGGTTATCACCACCACTGCATCATACACACTGACTTGGTCAGAGGTTATCACCACCACTGCATCTTACACACTGGCTTGGTCAGAGGTTATCACCACCACTGCATCATACACACTGGCTTGGTCAGAGGTTATCACCACCACTGCATCATACACACTGACTTGGTGAGAGGTTATCACCACCACTGCATCTTACACACTGGCTTGGTGAGAGGTTATTACCACCACTGCATCATACACACTGGCTTGGTCAGAGGTTATCACCACCACTGCATCTTACACACTGGGTTGGTAAGCGGTTATCACCACCACTGCATCATACACACTGGCTTGGTGCTGCATCTTGATCACACTTTAGTCTCACTGATAAACACATCCTGTCTTACCCTCACAGCTGAACTTTGTTGATGTTATATTATGATATTTTTTACCAACACTTATGTTTTGAGAAATTCGTGGAAATTACTATAATTTAGAAAAGTTTATCATAATTCTGGTTTTATACTGTGTGCCTCTTGGTCTGAATGAAAATTAAAATTCTAAAAAAAATGAAATCCTTAAAAAAATGAAAATATTACTTAATATGATTTTTGTTTAATATTAAATAGTGGGATTTGATGGGGAAAATTTTCATTTAAATGTATTTCAGAGGGTTAATTTGATTATTAATTATAATGTAATTTGTATTTTTGTGAAATATAACGTCATACATAGATGGCCTAAAGGCCTATCTATAAACACACGCTAGTACATTTACGTGGGTACTCAATAATTATTATAACATTCATGGGGAAACGCTAAACCGTATGTGGCATACTAGTCACTGAAGTGGAGGGTAATCTGCTTTATAAACAAACTAAAAAACAATTATTTATCCAGATGATACAACGTATAGATCGAATAATGCAGGTTGTCATACACAGTAAAGCCTGTAGTTATGTGAGCTTTACCAGGAGGGACTTCATCAGGTGACACATGGACACACACCACATGGGCACACACACATGGAGCCACACACACATGAGCACACACACATGGAGCACACACCACATGAGACCTGACAACACATGGAGCACACACATGAGACACACACACATGGAGCACACACACTGGAGCACAACACATGGAGCCACACACACATGGGACCACGCACACACATGGACACACACATGGGCACACCACATGGGCACAACACACATGGACACACACACATGGAGCCCACACATGGGCACCACACATGGAGCACACCACATGGAGCACACACATGAGAGCACACACACATGGACACACACACATGGGCCACCACAATGGCACCCACACACATGAGCACAGCACACATGAGCACACACCCATGGGCACACCACATGAGAGCACACACACAGGGGCCACACGCACACACACATGGAGCACACACACATGGAGCACACACACACATGGAGCACACACACATGGAGCACACACACACATGGAGCACACACACATGGACACACACACATGGAGGCCACACACATAAGCACACACATGAGCACACACATGGACACACACATATGAGGCCACACACACACATGGAGCCACACACACATAGCACACACCACACATGAGCACACACACATGCAATAGCACACACACATGGAGCACACACACATGGAGTGCACACACATGGAGCACACACACATGGAGCACACACATGAGCCTGAATCACATGAAACTAATAATGAGACACACACATAATGACACAATCAATGGAGCTACATATGAGTGAATATAACATGACAAACCACATGGCCACATGGGAAACACACTGAGTGACTTTACATGGGTACCAATAGGCAACACAGGGAGACTAACACATGAGCAACACACATATGGACTAACACACATGAACACAATGATGCACCACATATGGTACTAGCACATGAATAACCACATGGCACACACAATGGAGCAAATGCTACATGACAACACACATGAGCAACACTCTACCATGGAGACACAATAAGTCACACACATGGAAGCACACACAATGGAGCACTACACACTGCATGAGCACACACACATGAGCACACACACATGAGACAACATAGCACACCATGAAGCACACATGAACACACACACATGAAGCCACACATGGAGGCACACACATGGACACACACATGAGCCACACACATGAGCACACACACATGAGCACACACACATGAGCACACACACATGAAGCACACACACATGAGCACACACACATGAGCACACACACATGAGCACACACAATGAGCACACACACATGAAGCACACACACATGAGCACACACACATGAAGCACACACACATGAGCACACACATGGCACACATGAAGCACACACATGAAGCACACACACATGAAGCACACATGAGCACACACACATGAAGCACACACATGAGCACACACACATGAAGCCACACACATGAAGCACACACATGAAGCACACACATGAAGCACAACACATGAAGCACACACACATGAAGCACACACACATGAGCACACACACACGAAGCACACACATAGAGCACACCACATGAGCAAACACACATGAAGCACACATGGCACACACATGAGCCACACACACACACATGGCACCACTGACACACACATAGGCACACACACATGAAGCACACACACATGAGCACACACACATGAATACACACACATGAAGCACACACACACATGAAGCACACACACACACTACACACACATGAAGCACACACACATGAAGCACACACACATGAAGCACACACACACATGAAGCACACACACACATGAAGCACACACACATGAAGCACACACACATGAAGTACACACACACATGAAGCACACACACATGAAGCACACACACACATGAAGCACACACCACACATGAAGCACACAGCACACACATGAATCACACACACATGAACACACATGAAGCACACACACATGAAGCACACACACATGAAGCACACACACACACATGAAGCACACACACAATGAGCACACACATGAAGACACACACACACACATGGAAGCACACACATGAAGCAACACACACATGAAGCACACACACATGAGACACACACATGAGCACTGACACACACACATGAAGACACACACACATGAAGCACACACACATGAGACACAACACATGAAGTGACACACATCATGAAGCACACACATGAGCACACACACATGAGCCACACACATGAGTGCACACACACATGAGCCACACACACATGAGCACACACACACATGGAGTCACACACACATGAAGCACACACACATGAGTGCACACACACACATGAATCACACACACACATGAAGCCACACGCACACATGAGCCACACACACATGAGACACACACATGAGCACACACCATGAAGTCACACACATGGAGCACACACACACATGAAGCACACACACATGAAGTACACACACATGAAGTACACACACATACATGAAGTACACACACACATGAAGCACACTCACACATGAAGCACACACACATGAAGTACACACACATGAAGTACACACACACACATGAAGCACACACACACATGAGTGCACACACCATGAAGCACACACAGCACATGAGCACACACACATGAGTCACACACACATGAGTACACCACATGAGCACACACACACATGAAGTCACACACATGAGTCACACACACATGAAGTACACACACACACATGAAGCACACACACACACATGAGCACACACAACATGAAGTCACACACATGAGCACACACACATGAAGCACACACACATGGAGTGCACACACATGAAGTACACACAAACACATGGAGCACGACACACACATGAGTACACACACATGAAGTACACACACATGAGTCACACACACACACATGGAGCACTCACACATGAAGTACACACACAATGAGTCACACACACACACATGGAAAGTGCACACACACATGAGTACACACACACACATGAGCACTCACACATGAGTACCACACACATGAGCCACACACACACACATGGAGTCACACACACATGGAGCACACACACACACTGAAGTACACACACACACATGAAGGTACACACCACACATGAAGCACTCACACATGAAGTCACACACACATGAAGACACACACACACATGAAGTCACACACACATGAAGCACACACACACACATGAGTACACACACATGAAGCACACACACACACATGAGTACACACACACATGGAAGCACACACAGGGAGTCACTGACACACATGAGTACCACACACACATGAGTACACACACACACATGAAGCACTCACACGTGAGTCACACACACACACATGAGTCACACACACATGAAGTACACACACCATGAAGCACTCACACATGAGTCACACACACATGAAGCACACACACGTGAGTACACACACACATGAGCACTCACACATGAGTACACACACACATGAAGCACACACACGTGAGTCACACACACATGAAGCACTCACACATGAAGTACACACACACATGAAGCACTCACACATGAAGTACACACACACATGAAGCACACACACGTGAAGTACACACACACATGAAGCACTCACACATGAAGCACACACACACATGAAGCACACACATTTTCATGTTCAAGGTAGCAAAGAAAAGTTACAATAAAGGTCACAGCCATTTCCACGTCTTATACAAATATTTAAACCCCCGTGCACCCCCGTGCACCCCCCGTGCACTCTCCGTGCACCCCCGTGCACCCCCCGTGCACCCCCTTGCACCCCCCGTGCACCCTGCACCCCGTGCACCCCGTGCACCCGTGCACCCGTGCACTCCCGTGCACCCCGTGCACCCACGTGCACCCGTGCACTCTCCGTGCACCACCGTGCACCCCGTGCACCCCGTGCACCCCGTGCACCCCGAGCACCCCCGTGAACCCCGTGCACCCCCCGTGCACCCCCAGTGCACCCCCGTGCACCCCCGTGCACCCCCTTGCACGGTTGTCATCAAGGTTGTTACTATCACTCTAGTTGTTGTCATCAAGGTTGTTACTATCACTCTAGTTGTCGTCATCAAGGTTGTTACTATCACTCTAGTTGTCGTCATCGTTGTTACTACACTCTAGTGCTCGTCATCAAGGTTGTTACTATCACTCTAGTTGTCGTCATCAAGGTTGTTACTGACACTCTAGTTGTCGTCATCAAGGTTGTTACTATCACTCTAGTTGTCGTCATCAAGGTTGTTACTATCACTCTAGTTGTCGTCATCAAGGTTGTTACTATCACTCTAGTTGTCGTCATCAAGGTTGTTACTATCACCTAGTTGTCGTCATCAAGGTTTACTATCACTCTAGTTGTGTCATCAAGGGTGGTTACTATCACTCTAGTTGTTGTCATCAAGGTTGTTACTATCACTCTAGTTGTCGTCATCAAGGTTGTTACTATCACTCTAGTTGTCGTCATCAAGGTTGTTACTATCACTAGTTGTCGTCATCAAGGGTATTACTATCACTCTAGTTGTTGTCATCAAGGGTGTTACTATCACTCTAGTTGTTGTCATCAAGGTTGTTACTATCACTCTAGTTGTCGTCATCAAGGTTGTTACTATCACTCTAGTTGTTGTCATCAAGGTTGTTACTATCACTCTAGTTGTCGTCATCAAGGGTGTTACTATCACTCTAGTTGTCGTCATCAAGGTTGTTACTATCACTCTAGTTGTCGTCAAGGTTACTATCACTCTAGTTGTCGTCAAGGTTACTATCACTCTAGTTGTCGTCATCAAGGGTATTACTATCACTCTAGTTGTCATAATCAAGGTTGTTACTATCACTCTAGTTGTCGTCATCAAGGTTGTTACTATCACTCTAGTTGTCGTCATCAAGGGTGTTACTATCACTCTAGTTGTGTCATCAAGGGGTTTGTTACTATCACTCTAGTGTCGTCATCAAGGTTGTTACTATCACTCTAGTTGTTCATCAAGGTGTTACTATCACTCTAGTTGTCGTCATCAAGGTTGTCACTATCACTCTAGTTGTCTCATCAAGGTGTTACTATCACTCTAGTTGTCGTCATCAAGGTTGTTACTACACTCTAGTTTCGTCATCAAGGTTGTTACTATCACTCTAGTTGTGTCATCAAGGTTGTTACTATCACTCTAGTTGTTGTCATCAAGGTTGTTACTATCACTCTAGTTGTCGTCATCAAGGTTGTTACTATCACTCTAGTGTTGTCATCAAGGTTGTACTATCACTCTAGTTGTCGTCATCAAGGGTGTTACTATCACTCTAGTTATGTCATCAAGGTTGTTACTACACTCTGTTGTTGTCATCAAGGTTGTTACTACACTCTAGTTGTCATCAAGGTTGTTACTACATCAGTTGTTGTCATCAAGGTTGTTACTATCACTCTAGTTGTTGTCATCAAGGTTTTACTATCACTCTAGTTTTATCAAAGGTTGTTACTATCACTCTAGTTGTGTCATCAAGGTTGTTACTGACACTCTAGTTGTCATCAAGGTTGACTATCACTCTAGTTGTTGTCATCAAGGTGTACTACACTCTAGTATGTCATCAAGGTTGTTACTACACTCTAGTTGTTGTCATCAAGGTTGTTACTACACTCTAGTTGTCATCAAGGTTGTTACTAATCACTCTAGTTGTCGTCATCAAGGGTGTTACTATCACTCTAGTTGTTGTCATCAATGTTGTTACTATCACTCTAGTTGTTGTCATTAAGGTTGTTACTGACACTCTAGTTGTTGTCATCAAGGGTGTTACTATCACTCTAGTTGTCATCAGGGTTGTTACTGACACTCTAGTTGTCATCAAGGTTGTTACTGACACTCTAGTTGTCATCAAGGTTGTTACTGACACTCTAGTTGTCATCAAGGTTGTTACTAACACTCTAGTTGTTGTCATCAAGGTTGTTACTATCACTCTAGTTGTTGTCATCAAGGTTGTTACTATCACTCTAGTTGTTGTCATCAAGGTTGTTACTGACACTCTAGTTGTCATCAGGGTTGTTACTGACACTCTAGTTGTTGTCATCAAGGTTGTTACTATCACTCTAGTTGTTGTCATCAAGGTTGTTACTATCACTCTAGTTGTTGTCATCAAGGGTGTTACTATCACTCTAGTTGTTGTCATCAAGGTTGTTACTATCACTCTAGTTGTGTCATCAAGGTTGTTACTATCACTCTAGTTGTGTCATCAAGGTTGTTACTGATCACTCTAGTTGTCATCAGGGTTGTTACTACACTCTAGTTGTTGTCATCAAGGTTGTTACTATCACTCTAGTTGTTGTCATCAAGGGTTTGTTACTATCACTCTAGTTGTTGTCATCAAGGTTGTTACTATCACTCTAGTTGTCGTCATCAAGGTTGTTACTATCACTCTAGTTGTGTCATCAAGTTGTTACTATCACTCTAGTTGTTGTCATCAAGGTTGTTACTATCACTCTAGTTGTTGTCATCAAGGTTGTTACTATCACTCTAGTTGTGTCATCAAGGTTGTTACTATCACTCTAGTTGTTGTCATCAAGGTTGTTACTATCACTCTAGTTATCGTCATCAAGGTTGTTACTATCACTCTTAGTTGTGTCATCAAGGTGTTACTATCACTTAGTTGTCGTCATCAAGGTTGTTACTATCACTCTAGTTGTCGTCATCAAGGTTGTTACTATCACTCTGTTGTCTCATCAAGGTTGTTACTATCACTCTAGTTGTCGTCATCAAGGGTGTTACTATCACTCTAGTTTTTTTTTTCTAGTTGTCGTCAAGGTTACTATCACTCTGTTGTTGTCATCAAGGTTGTTACTATCACTCTAGTTGTCGTCATCAAGGTGTTACTATCATCTAGTTTGTCATCAAGGGTGTTACTATCACTCTAGTTGTTGTCATCAAGGTGTTACTATCACTCTAGTTGTCGTCATCAAGGTGTTACTATCACTCGTTGTTGTCATCAAGGTGTTACTATCACTCTAGTTGTCATCAGGGTGTTACTGACACTCTAGTTGTTGTCATCAAGGTTGTTACTATCACTCTAGTTGTCGTCATCAAGGGTGTTACTATCACTCTAGTTGTTGTCATCAAGGTTGTTACTATCACTCTAGTTGTCGTCATCAAGGTTGTTACTATCACTCTAGTTGTCGTCATCAAGGTTGTTACTGACACTCTAGTTGTCATCAGGGTTGTTACTGACACTCTAGTTGTTGTCATCAAGGTTGTTACTATCACTCTAGTTGTTGTCATCAAGGTTGTTACTATCACTCTAGTTGTCGTCATCAAGGTTACTATCACTCTAGTTGTTGTCATCAAGGTTGTTACTATCACTCTAGTTGTCGTCATCAAGGTTGTTACTATCACTCTAGTTGTTGTCATCAAGGTTGTTACTGACACTCTAGTTGTCATCAGGGTTGTTACTGACACTCTAGTTGTTGTCATCAAGGTTGTTACTATCACTCTAGTTGTCGTCATCAAGGGTGTTACTATCACTCTAGTTGTTGTCATCAAGGTTGTTACTATCACTCTAGTTGTCGTCATCAAGGTTGTTACTATCACTCTAGTTGTCGTCATCAAAGTTGTTACTATCACTCTAGTTGTTGTCATCAAGGTTGTTACTATCACTCTAGTTGTTGTCATCAAGGTTGTTACTATCACTCTAGTTGTCGTCATCAAGGTTGTTACTATCACTCTAGTTGTCGTCATCAAGGTTGTTACTATCACTCTAGTTGTCGTCATCAAGGTTGTTACTATCACTCTTGTTGTCGTCATCAAGGGTGTTACTATCACTTTAGTTGTCGTCATCAAGGTTGTTACTATCACTCTAGTTGTCGTCATCAAGGTTGTTACTATCACTCTCGTTTTCATCAAGGGTGTTACTATCACTCTCGTTGTCGTCATCAAGGGTGTTACTATCACTCTCGTTGTCATCAAGGGTGTTACTAGCACTCTAGTTATCGTCATCAAGGTTGTTACTATCACTCTAGTTGTCGTCATCAAGGGTGTCACTATCACTCTCGTTGTCATCAAGGGTGTTACTAGCACTCTAGTTATCGTCATCAAGGGTGTTACTATCACTCTAGTTGTCGTCATCAAGGTTGTTACTATCACTCTAGTTGTCGTCATCAAGGGTGTTACTATCACTCTAGTTATCGTCATCAAGGGTGTTACTATCACTCTAGTTATCGTCATCAAGGGTGTTACTATCACTCTAGTTATCGTCATCAAGGTTGTTACTATCACTCTAGTTGTCGTCATCAAGGTTGTTACTATCACTAGTTGTCGTCATCAAGGTTGTTACTATCACTCTAGTTGTCGTCATCAGGGTTGTTACTGACACTCTAGTTATCGTCATCAAGGGTGTTACTATCACTCTAGCTGTTGTCATCAAGGTTGTTACTATCACTCTAGTTGTCGTCATCAAGGTTGTTACTATCAGTCTAGTTATCGTCATCAAGGGTGTTACTATCACTCTAGTTGTTGTCATCAAGGTTGTTACTGACACTCTAGTTGTCGTCATCAAGGTTGTTACTATCACTCTAGTTGTTGTCATCAAGGGTGTTACTATCACTCTAGTTGTTGTCATCAAGGTTACTATCACTCTAGTTGTCGTCAAGGTTACTATCACTCTAGTTGTTGTCATCAAGGGTGTTACTATCACTCTAGTTGTTGTCATCAAGGGTGTTACTATCACTCTAGTTGTTGTCATCAAGGTTACTATCACTCTAGTTGTCGTCAAGGTTACTATCACTCTAGTTGTCGTCATCAGGTTGTTACTATCACTCTAGTTGTCGTCATCAAGGGTGTTACTATCACTCTAGTTGTTGTCATTAAGGGTGTTACTATCACTCTAGTTGTTGTCATCAAGGTTACTATCACTCTAGTTGTCGTCAAGGTTACTATCACTCTAGTTGTCGTCATCAAGGTTGTTACTATCACTCTAGTTGTCGTCATCAAGGGTGTTACTATCACTCTAGTTGTTGTCATCAAGGGTGTTACTATCACTCTAGTTGTTGTCATCAAGGTTACTATCACTCTAGTTGTCGTCAAGGTTACTATCACTCTAGTTGTTGTCATCAAGGTTGTTACTATCACTCTAGTTGTCGTCATCAAGGGTGTTACTATCACTCTAGTTGTTGTCATCAAGGGTGTTACTATCACTCTAGTTGTTGTCATCAAGGGTGTTACTATCACTCTAGTTGTCGTCATCAAGGGTGTTACTATCACTCTAGTTGTCGTCAAGGTTACTATCACTCTAGTTGTCGTCATCAAGGGTGTTACTATCACTCTAGTTGTTGTCATCAAGGTTGTTACTATCACTCTAGTTGTTGTCATCAAGGGTGTTACTATCACTCTAGTTGTCGTCATCAAGGGTGTTACTATCACTCTAGTTGTTGTCATCAAGGGTGTTACTATCACTCTAGTTGTCGTCATCAAGGTTGTTACTATCACTCTAGTTGTTGTCATCAAGGTTGTTACTATCACTCTAGTTGTTGTCATCAAGGGTGTTACTATCACTCTAGTTTTCGTCATCAAGGGTGTTACTATCACTCTAGTTGTCGTCAAAGTTACTATCACTCTAGTTGTCGTCATCAAGGGTGTTACTATCACTCTAGTTGTTGTCATCAAGGTTGTTACTGACACTCTAGTTGTTGTCATCAAGGTTGTTATTATCACTCTAGTTGTCGTCATCAAGGTTGTTACTATCACTCTAGTTGTCGTCATCAAGGGTGTTACTATCACTCTAGTTGTTGTCATCAAGGTTGTTACTATCACTCTAGTTGTTGTCATCAAGGTTGTTACTGACACTCTAGTTGTCATCAAGGTTGTTACTAA
This sequence comes from Cherax destructor, assembly GCA_009830355.1. Classification (NCBI taxonomy): domain Eukaryota; kingdom Metazoa; phylum Arthropoda; class Malacostraca; order Decapoda; family Parastacidae; genus Cherax; species Cherax destructor. Next base: position 27,848 of record WNWK01005515.1, on the reverse strand, counting down.
CACTCTAGTTGTTGTCATCAAGGTTGTTACTATCACTCTAGTTGTTGTCATCAAGGTTGTTACTATCACTCTAGTTGTCGTCATCAAGGTTGTTACTGACAATCTAGTTGTCATCAAGGTTGTTACTATCACTCTAGTTGTTGTCATCAAGGTTGTTACTATCACTCTAGTTGTTGTCATCAAGGTTGTTACTATCACTCTAGTTGTCGTCATCAAGGTTGTTACTATCACTCTAGTTGTTGTCATCAAGGTTGTTACTATCACTCTAGTTATCGTCATCAAGGGTGTTACTATCACTCTAGTTGTTGTCATCAAGGTTGTTACTATCACTCTAGTTATCGTCATCAAGGGTGTTACTATCACTCTAGTTGTTGTCATCAAGGTTGTTACTATCACTCTAGTTGTTGTCATCAAGCGTGTTACTATCACTCTAGTTATCGTCATCAAGGTTGTTACTATCACTCTAGTTGTTGTCATCAAGGTTGTTACTATCACTCTAGTTGTTGTCATCAAGGTTGTTACTATCACTCTAGTTGTTGTCATCAAGGTTGTTACTATCACTCTAGTTGTTGTCATCAAGGGTGTTACTATCACTCTAGTTGTTGTCATCAAGGTTGTTACTATCACTCTAGTTGTCGTCATCAAGGTTGTTACTATCACTCGTTGTCATCAATTTTGTTACTGACACTCTAGTTGTCATCAAGGTTGGGATTATCACTCTAGTTGTCGTCATCAAGGTTGTTACTACTACCCATTGTCATCAAGGTCGTTACTGTCACCGTCGTCATCAAGGTCAAACTTTAGGTTTAAGGTCACCATGCAAGGGGAATTAATTTTTGACATTTGAGTCCTTACATAATTCATTATGTTGATTAAGGAGGTATCCGTTGAATTTAATTTCTGAAATATAATTAGTAAATGTGCAGGAGGTTATTGCCATTAAGATATGATAACCAGTAAATATATACTGACGTAAACATTGAAGACCTTCATGGTAATGTAGATGATAAGTTCCACTGGTGGCTGGACTACTGGCAGATGCAATTAATGTCAACACCTACAAAATTAATAATATGGAAGCCGGAGGAAAAGGTTATAATACTGAAGAGTTTATAAAAAAAATACTGTGGCAGAATGGAAACCTTTACTGAGACAATACTTCGCTGGCATACCCAACTTGTCTCAGTAAAGATTAACATTCTCCTATAGTACCTTTCATCCATGACGAGGTGAAGATTTAGTTCTGTAAGTAAATGAGAGGTGTAGTGATACCGAGTTCGGTTTAGTAGAAATATAAAGCCAATACAGCAATTCAAAAATTGTTGAAATTAAAAATAATAGATTGTCTGGTTTCATATTATTAAGACAATTCTCAAGGTTATATTACAAATCTTTACGCCTTTGGTGGAGTGTCATTGAAATTATGAGTCGCGGTTCAGGTCTCAGTATTACAGAATGAATATAATAATGATATCCAGTACCGCCTACTGTGTGGGCGAAACGTTTCGCAATAAAGATAGCTAAGTGTTGCACATGTCTTCCTCATCCAAGAATGAAAGTAAATGGACGCATAAATGTCTTCAAATAATATTTTCTTCACCTATTCAGTGGCTGACAAAAACACTGACGTGGATCAGAAATTATTCCTCTGAAGATAAATTAAGAACACTGAAGTTACACTGTTTAGAGCAGTGTAGACTGAGGCACACAAGACTCAAGTGTGCATATAAGTGGGTATAAATAAAGTGATGACAATAATATCTAACTAATTAGAGAATGCAACAATGAATTTAAATTGAAAAAGTTCAGATTAAAAAAATAGTAAAGAGCTGATTTGTTATATGTTTTACAAAGTTCATTTTATAAGCTAAGAACTATTGTGAGAAATTATGTGTATGAATTTCACAGGTACAATCCTGAATTAACATGTCACACACATATCTGGGGAGAGCTCTGGCACATCTAAAACAAAGTACACTTATTGATATTGTTGTACCTCGGAGACAGGTGGGACTTTAGCAACAGTGGGTCACAACACTGTCCGTTCTATACCCACCTCAGGTCCCCTACTCACACAGCGGGACCTAATATAATAATATTTTTATTTCATTGCAAGTTTACATCGAGATTTTGTAATTACAATCATGAATTGAAGTGAAAAGAGAGCCACTATCATGCCATGGCATTATGGGCAGACTAAATCTAATGGCTTATAGATTACTTAATACTAGAGGAAATGATTAAGTTTGTTTTAGTTAAACATTAGCTTGTGTTTATAGCAGATATTAAGTTTACTCAAATTACAATCTGAGGATATTACATTTTGACAAGGTGAAAGTGTTTTGTAGGATGGTTACATCAATAGTAAATATTGAAATTATATTAATTATTTGAACATATAGTTCTAGAATTTATTAAATATTTCGTGCCAGTAACACTGGCTGTATTAAATTTGGTTGTGGACTGTATATATAAAGGGGAATATTATTGGACTTGTTGGTCCACGGTTTCAAATGATTATACACACAATTTTCATATTATATAAAATTAATACAATTATTATAAGCGTACATAAAATTGAAGGACACCTTCCCAACTGTTCCTTGCACTATACATCCTAACGCCTCCCTATCGGCGGGCAACTAATATCGGTCAATAAACAGTTACATTACCTGTTGCGTAAAACACTGGGAGGCGATAACATACTAGTATTACACGCGGTGGTCACTTCTTCATCCCCTTAACACTGCATCTCATTTTCTATTATTATCAGCTTTTATCTGACGATTGCACTATACATCGGTATTATTCCAGATGCTCTCCACTAACTTATTTCATAGTACCATATTTATGCCGATACTATTTCTATCAGCTTCGATGATCCACGATTAATTAACGTCACTCATTAACACAATATACACATTACGCCAGGCTTCCCCCAAACGATTATATTATACACATATTTAATTATATTCAGACATTTACAGGTGTGTAGCACATTTTCCTTATTAGAATATTAATTTCCTCTAATTTACAACAATTTTCTCCCAATAAACTCCTTATAGTATATAAAGAAATTATAGGTAATATAAGTTTTCATATGACTTAAAAGTTTCCAAAAAATCGCACTAAAGATACACACCTACACAATTTCAGATAAACATTATCATGCCCGTCAATTTTTACACAAATCCCAGGAAAATTATCAAAATTTTCAATAACTATTATCCTACCACGAGCTGTTTATAAATCCTAGTATACTTCCACACTAGTGTAAGCGATGTTCAGACCTCAATTGCAGCGCCCAGACCCATTCAAATTTCTTTTAGAGAATGCAGACCCCCTTCAACTACACCATAGCTGCCAATAGATTATAGCTGGTGGGGGCCCAGTACCCGTCTCATGGAGAGAGAATCTAATGAGCTACTTGCAGTTTTTTTACTTAAAACACTTGCCCACTCATGTACCTGGCTCTTCTACTGATCCAGTAATGATCTACCTGAGAACACAGTTACTTCCACACTGCTTGGATGTTGACTCATTTGATCAAAATGTTGTATAGAACGACGTCAAGAATAATATCGCACAACCTGGCTGTGGGAGGAGGGAAACTGGTGGGCCCTTCGCTCCGAGCTTACCGCTACTCAACGGAACGCCCTTCTCCAAGGTGATGGTAACCACCAAGTAAAAGCCTATGTTTAAAATATTCTGTATCTCAAGGGTAAATACATCCTTCATCGTAGTATGTAACCTTAATTTGGTTAATGATAATGCTAAGCAGAAAATTTTGAGGCGGTACGAAAGGGCTCCCATTACCTATAACGGGAACCTCCACAGACAAGTCTATAGCCTAATGGAAGAAGTCAGTAACTGGGAAATGTCTCGGTGGAAGGCAGAAACAAAAATACTAGTATCAAGAAGAATGGCTTCCAAAATCTGGTGGTCCTTGGTAAGAACTTTAGAAGTAAAATATATTTCAGAAAAAAAAGTATGAACGGCTAACTGTAAAAATGTTATATCTCAGGTATTCCGTGTGAGCAGTCATCTTTTCTTGGTGAGGAGATTGTGAACTACGACGTAGGTTGTACTGTATAGGGCTTCCCATACCTGGAGACCATGACTGAGAAGCCTAAGTGCTGCTCTCATGTTGACCTTGCATGTAACTCTTCTAACTATCCGTGTTCTTTCACCTGGTATTTAGTCCTGTGTTATACGGTTATCAGCTGTGTTTTGACTAGTAAGAATAACAGCCTACTGGCTTCGTATAGGGTTTGTTTTAAATAATTTATGTAACATTTTAATGCATTTGTAACAAGTAATGTAACATAGTTGGAGGGTGTACAAAGAACTTTCACGATACACATAAGTAAGATAAACCACCTAAATTACTGGGAACGGTTGAAGTACCTTGATTTGTATTCCCTGGAACGCAGGAAAGAAAAATACATGATAATATACACTGAAAATTCTAGAGGGATTGGTAGTAAACTTGCACACGAAAATCACTCCTTCTGAAAGCAAAAAACTCGGCAGGAGATGCAACAGGAGGAGTTTGAGGTAATCAGTCCCTCGGCCTGGAGTCGATGTGTTCAGTCCATCAATCTTGTAGAAAGTAACGCATATATCCGTAGAGGTTGCTTATATACTGTAGTCAGGTGAGGTGAAGCAGCAGGATGCGGGGTCATAGTGGTACCATCCACTACTCGAAGTAGGTCTTCGTCCAAAGGTTGGACAAGTGTTGAAGAAATCGTTTGTATTAAGATCCCATGATGTTGCTGTGTAAGACAGGGTGTAAATGAATGGTTCAGAGAACCGACACAGCAACATCATGGGATCTTAATACAAACGATTTCTTCAACACTTGTCCAACCTTTGGACGAAGACCTACTTCGAGTAGTGGTTGGTACCACTATGACCCGGCCTCTGCTGCTTCACCTCACCTGACTACAGTATATAAGCCACCTCTACGGATATATGCTCCTGGAACACCACCAACCTCCAGTCATCCACGTCGACTCCAGGGCGGCGATACAGGCCATCATGCATAGGGAGCCCAAGGATAACATCCGGCTCCTCACCGCCATCAGAAGAGACCTACATTCACTTGACGAGCAGGGCCGGCAAGCAACAATCAATTGGATACCAAGCCACATCGACCTTGCTGGGAATGATGCGGCGGATGGGGCGGCTAAGTCTGCCACACTTGCGGCCCAACCTGCGACTACAATTGCCATTAGCCGTAGGCAGGTGCACCTGGGGGCAGCTTCGGCAGCCAGACGCCCACTAACAGCACCGGGAGCATCTCGGAGCCGGCACTGGTATGACAGAGCGACACGTAGGGAGCCCCCACCAAACATGAGGAAACTGAACAGGGAGCTGCAAGTCAGCGTCCACCGCCTGCGCCTCGGCTACCCTACTGCAAAGCGCCTCATAGAACGCATGAGTGAGGAGCTTTGCCGCCACTGCGACCGGATGGTTCCAAAGCCTCTAGTTCACTATATGCTTGACTGTCCTGCGACGACGGCCATCCGCCGCAGGCACTTCCCGATGGCACCTGGGGATCTGACCCGCGAGGACAAAGCAGCCCGGCTGGTTTACCTGGCCACCCATGATTTGGAGACACTACTCCCAGTCCTAGCCACCCACCCGCCCCCTCGATGACGACGCCGGAGAACCCCGACGACGAACAAGACTACCCACTACAGCTATTTTTTCTCTCACTTCTTTCTTATCCCCCATCCTTCTTCTTCCTATGTAGGTAGAACCACAGCCTGAAGTACCAAGATCTGCTGATGAAGATGCGACGTCAGAAGACACTCTCCATCATGGGGAGCCACAGCAAGAAAGAAAGAAGAAGATGACCGACACCCTCTACCCAGGGGGCCAATGCCGGGTCACCATTTGGAGAAGACCCGGGCCGGATGTACCGGCGAACATACAACAACAACAACAATATATGCGTTACTTTCTACAAGATTGATGGACTGAACACATCGACTCCAGGCCGAGGGACTGATTACCTCAAACTCCTCCTCTCCTTACACCTTTCTACTTTGTATTGGACTGATGAAGCCACTGTGTGGCGAAACGTTTCCTCAATAAAGATACCCAAGTGTTGCATAAGTGTCTAATTTATAACAGACTACCTCACCAACATCTACCCTAATACACTATTCCTAGCTCCTACCAACCCAATAGAAGTCTCGATCATAATCAACACCCTTAAAAACAAGGCAGGAGACATAAACAGCTTACCACCTTTTATGTACAAAAAAAGCTTCACAGGTACTGTCACCAATTATTGCAACACTCTTCAATAAATCCATTGAAACCTCTACCTTCCCAGCAATTCTCAAAATAGAAAGGGTCACCCCGATCCACAAAGGAGGTGATCAAACAGACTTGAATAATTATAGACCAATATCTAATTTACCACTGCTTTCTAAAATCTTCGAAAAATTAATTTATAGACAGATCTATTCCTACCTCGTCTCGCACAACGTACTCAACCCCTGTCAGTTTGGATTCAGGACTAACAAGAGCACAAATGATGCCATTATACACATGTTAGAGTTAATATACACCGCACTTGAGAAGAAAGAAGTCCCACTGGGAATCTTCATTGATCTACGCAAAGCTTTTGATACAGTCGACCATGATTTACTGCTCACAAAATTATCACACTATGGTATAAGAGGGCACCCACTCAACTACCTAAAGTCATACCTTAGTAACAGAAGCCAATACGTGTATACAAATAAAGCGAACTCTTCCACACAACAAATTATAGTCGGAGTCCCTCAAGGAAGTGTACTGGGTCCACTCCTATACCTCATTTACATCACTGACCTACCGAATGCATCACAAATACTCAAACCCATATTATTTGCAGATGACACAACGTATGTCTTCTCTCACCCAAATCCAGTCTTACTGGCCAACACTGTTAATGCCGAATTACAGAAAATATCAACATGGATGACGACTAATAAGCTTACTCTCAATACTGACAAGACCTACTTCATACAGTTTGGAAACAGAGCCACAAATGTTCCACTTTACATAACGCTCAATGGTTCACCAATCACAAGATTCACATAAGGAAAATTCCTAGGAATCCACATTGACAGTAGCCTTAAATTCCAAACACACATACAACAAATTTCCAAGAAAATCTCAAAGACAGTAGGCATATTATCTAAGATACGCTACTATGTGCCTCAATCAGCTACATCACTATATCACTCACTCATCTACCCTTATCTCACCTATGGAATCTGTGCATGGGGATCAACAACATTAAATCACCTTAGACCACTCATAACCCAGCAAAAGGCTGCAGTCAGAATGATAACGAATTCCCACTCTAGACAGCATACTCCACCAATATTCAAAAGTCTAAAACTACTCACCATAAATAACATTCACACTTATTCTTGTGCCTACTACATACATAAAACTCTACACTCTAATATAAACCCTCCGCTCAAAATTCTCCTCACCAACTTTAATAGGACCCATGACCACAACACAAGACACAGATCACTTTTTGATATACCCCGTGTCCATATTAACCTATGTAAAAATTTTATGCACATAAAGGGCCCCAGAATCTGGAATTCATTACCAGTAAATACTAAAATAACCTTGTCTGAAAATCATTTTAAGACTTCTCAAAAACCACTTACTCACCCTAAACTAAATACTCATACTGTAAATTACTTTAAAAAATGCTCAATGTTATTTTCCTTAAGATAATTTCAATTTTTACTATTTTATTACCATCCTACTAAACACTTATTACAATGTAATATCATCATATTGTAATTTGAACAATCTAATATCATCATATTGTAATTTGAACAATATAATATCATCATATTGTAATTTGAACAATGTAATATCATCATATTGTAATTTGAACAATGTAATATCATCATATTGTAATTTGAACAATGTAATATCATCATATTGTAATTTGTACAATCTAGTATTTAAATAAAACAAACTCAATCAATTACTCTAATATTATGTTCATAGTCTATAAGCCATTAGATTAAGCTGCACTTAATGCCATGGCATGTCTGGCTCTCCTTGCACTTCAGTTTATGATTGTAATTACAACACCTATGTAAACTTGCAATGAAATAAATATTTAAATTTGAAAAGTCATTCCCAGCTAAGCCCCTGGCTATTCTGGTAGACAGGACATTGAATATTCAGACTTCTGTGTACGCTCCACAGTTGTGTACATAATCTGCCGCAGGTGGTTGCTCTTTCATGAATCCCAGTCTTGATCAAGCACTTACGAGATTGAGTGTCGTTGGTCTGAGTTGAGGAACAATGCGCTGCTTATAATCCATTCATGCCAGACCTTTCTAAATGTGAGAAGCAGTTGTGAGAAGCAGTACTCCCACGACTGCTCATTAGTTACTCTTAAGCTTACTCATGACTTGTTTTTGTGTTGGTCACGAAAAACACCTGAAAAAGATCTTTTTCATATGACCCATTTAGTGGTAGTCATTGTTGCCAGTGGTGGGCACGGCAGAGCGACCGCTGTCTTTCTGGCCAAAGTTATGAACAGGCATCCAGCGCCACTGCGAAAATTGCCAGGTCATGGTTATAGTCCAACAGTTTTTGATGAATTCTTCCGTTGATCAGTCAGCCATATTTATTTTCAACTTGTGGCTGCCTCTCTCTCTCTCTCTAAAAGGTGTCATCTTCATGTTAGCATACTGGGGTTATGGATATAACTTCATTTTTACTTTACAATCCCTAACACCTCAGTTCTCCTTTCTACTTGCTCTATTTATTATATTTCTCCTACAGTTTAACTCCGTGCGTGCACCCTTCCCCTTCCCCTTCCCCGGTCTTCCCCATGGCAGTGTGTGGGGTGCACTAGCTGTGCCGGAGCTTGCAAACCAAACTCTGCCATAACTACAAAATCCGTAGTATCATCATAGCACTACTGAAGTCTCGCAGGTCATGTATGTGATATAGAGTATTGCAGGCAAACATAGTTCACTTTTACTCCAATAATATAAGTATAATACAATAAGTGTCAGGGGCCCAAGATTGCTCAACTGCCTCCTAGCGTACATAAGGGATATTACCAATAGAGCCATGGCTGTCTTCAAGAAGGCGATGGACAGGTACCTAAAGTCAGTACCTGACCAGCCGGGCTGTGGATTTTACGTCGGTTTGCGTGCGGCCAGTAGCAACAGCCTGGTTGATCAGGCCCTGATCCACCGCGAGGCCTGGTCACAGACCGGGCCTAAGGGGCGTTGACCCCCGAAACCCTCTCCAGGTATAATACAGAATATGGTAATAGCGTTGTATTACTACAGTGGGTTTAGCATGTTATTTTATTTATAAAATTTTATTGTAATCTGTTGAAGTGATATTAACTGTAATAATAGTTACAGGTTCTTTAGACGATTGCAATTTTTCTTTAAATTCCTACGTTTTCTTACTGTAATTATGCTTTCTTAATTTAACATTTACTTAACATTCTTGTGTTTTCTTAATGTAATTACATTTTCCTAAAATGATTATGTTCCCTTAACAGGATTAATTTATGTTTTATTAACGTGCTTATGAGTTCTTAACATTCTTAAGTTTTCTTAATGTAATTACTCTGCTTTTAAATGTAACAACACATAAGTAACCCGCACTTAGGAGACTGAAACTTAGGACAACGTTTCGGTCAACCTGGATCATTAACTATACTCACACTGGACCCATTATGAGCCTCTCTAATTCCTTGAATATCTCCCACACGATGGGAATGGGGTACAAAATAATATTAAACAAGAGAAGCGAGAAGGGAAAGGATCCAAAATATATACGAGGGGGGGGGGGACCAGAGTGCCACACCTGGAGGAGGGACTATTACTACTATTTTTTCGTTAACACTCCGCTGTGTCCCTGTTTTTCACAACCACTACTACCTTCTTAGTGCCACCTCTGTCACTGCTGCACTGCTTCTGCTACTACTACTACTACTTCAACTACTACCACCACTACTACTACCACTAATAATAATAATAACTACCACTACTAATACTACTACATTGTTACTACTTCCTCCAATTCTACCACGTATTCATATGCTCTTGCGCTACCGTCCACACGATGGATATGGAGTGCACAATAAACTAGCCACTTCGGTGGCAAAATCTAATCACCATGAACGTGCCTATTTGTGCTCATGATAACATGAACATAGATGGGTATGTTTATGGAGCAACTTGCAATGTGAACAGACTGACTGATGTTGTAGTGGCCAGGCTTAGGCTTGGCTACAGGTACTTCTGGCAGTTTGGGAGATACACAGATGATGATCAAACTAAATGCAAATTATGTGATCAGGCATATGGTCACTGTCTTGAACACTATGTGCTTAATTGTGCACTTATTGAGGAATATAGAGATAGACAGTATAATAACCTATGTGGCATGTCAAGATATCTTATTAATGAAAATAAGATATCAGTTATACTAAGCAAATTTCCTAAATTTGCTTGTAACAGATAAGTGAAATGTAGATATAAATCCAAATGTACAATTGTTAACCCTTTTTTGGGCATAGTGCCTTTTTATTCTACATGTAACAATGTTTTCTTAGCATGATTACGTTTCGCTAACGTAGGTACATTTCCCAAGAATATAGAGGGAGAAAATTAGGAGAAAGAGAATAAAGAAAGGAGAAGACAGAGAGAGACACACACACACATGAATCGACCCCTGCAGTCACAATTAGGTGAGTACAATTAGGTGAGGTGAGTACATACACACAAACACTGGGAGACTCAAAGTAATAGTTGCAGTGATAAACAATCCCCACCGAATAAGAGACTGAGGCAGGAATATGAGGACAACAACCAAGTGTTGGTTGACATCATAGCAGAAGCAGCCAGAAGTCCATTTAGGGATAAAGCGAAGCTAATACAGTGGAAGATTTCAACCTTAAAGAAATAGATTGAGAGAACTGGGACCCACATAGAGGACCGGAAACGTGGAGATGATTAGAGAAAAATCTCTGAGTCAGTATGTTAAGGACATAATAAGGGAGAGAGATGACGAGCGAGCATCATGTTGAGGAGCGGAGCCAAGAGCTAGAGATTGACCCCAGCAACCACATATTGATAAGCACCCTCTTCTCTCCTCTCTCTCTCTCTCTCTCTCTCTCTCTCTCTCTCTCTCTCTCTCTCTCTCTCTCTCTCTCTCTCTCTCTCTCTCTTCAACAAGGTAAAGAACAATTATAAAATAGAGAAAATTTCCTGGTGTGGGTTCATCCTTGAGAAAAACTGGCACACGGCTGCGCTGGTGGTGTAGGCAGCAACCCTGGAGAGAGCTCTTGCTTGCCTATGAGTATTGTGTTAAGCTTTTTATGTTTGCATTTGTTCCCTTGTGCCAGCTGCCCAGTTACCCAACACTAAATAGATACATAGCAGTTTGTTAACTGGTGTTGGTAGCATCCTGGCAAGGCCTTACAGAGGACTCTAACGGAAGTAATCTACACTGCTTGACTTTCTTGGGCAATCCTGAGTTACTAATAAGAATAATACTTTCTTCAACCATGTGTGTTGCATTAGGCTTTGTGTTTATGTCTGAACCTGTTTGTTGAGTCAGCTTCTACGGCTTCACTGTCTAGTTTATTCCTCTTCCTTATTACTTTTACATTGAAGGAATGTTTCCTGATGGATGTGGCTCTGTTGAGCGCGCAGTTTCTAATTGTATCGTCTTGTTTTTTTTTGTTCCTCCTTTGATAGAAAGCCTTTACTTATGTACAGTATCGTCTTCTTTTCCCTTCTTCCAGGGGCAGGATAATTAATTCTGGTATCTTTACCTTACATCTCAAGCCCCTGACCTCAGACATTAGTCTGCATGAATACTTTTGAACTTTTTCGTGTTTCGCTTTGTTCTTGACTAGGTGAGAGGTGAACACTTGCACTGTGTTCTCAAGGAAGGAAGACATAATTAACAGAGAGCTCGAACCAAAAGGTCAACCAGAGTTCTATGTAATAAAAGATTCAGTACTAGTATGTATGCATACCACACACACTCACTCTCACATACAGACACAGACACACACAGACACACAGACATACACACACACACACACACACACTGACGACACTGGAGGACAGGAGAGATAGGGGGGACATGATAACAACATATAAGATACTGAGAGGAATTGACAAAGTGGACAGAGACAGAATGTTCCAGAGATGGGACACAACAACAAGGGGACACAGATGGAAGTTGAAGACTCAGATGAATCACAGAGATGTTAAGAAGTATTTCTTCAGTCACAGAGTGGTCGGGAAGTGGAATAGCTTGGGCAGCGATGTAGTGGAGGCAGGTTCCATACATAGCTTTAAGCAGAGGTATGATAAAGCTCATGGCGCAGGGAGAGTGACCCAGTAGCGGCCAGTGAAGAGGCGGGGCCAGGAGCTTTGACTCGACCCCTGCAACCACAACTAGGTGAGTACAACTAGGTGAGTACACACACACACACACACACACGCCCCCGGTGGCCTAGTGGGTAAAAGCTCTTGCTCACCACAGGAGGGGCCAGTCAAGCCAGGTGAGGCAGAAAGAAGGAAGAGCAGGTCACACAGAATATTCCTGACCCAAGTGTGGTGGAGGAGCTCCAACATGAGATTCCAAGAGAGGTGTTCACAGAGGAGATAGAAGGGCCTCCAGAAAGGCAGAGAGGTAGGGTACACCATCAGGTGCTGGACACAATACACACAACTGAGGAGGAAGTGAAGAGGCTACTAAGCGAGCTAGATACCTCAAAGGCGATGGGGCCGGATAACATCTCTCCATGGGTCCTGAGAGAGGGAGCAGAGGAGCTATGTGTACCCCTAACAACAATCTTCAACACATCTATCGAAACAGGGCAACTACCTGAGGTATGGAAGACAGCAAATGTAGTTCCAATTTTTAAAAAAGGAGACAGGAATGTAGCACTAAACTACAGACCAGTGTCACTGACATGTATAGTATGCAAAGTTATGGAGAAGATAGTCAGGAGAAGAGTGGTGGAGCACCTAGAAAGGAATGAGCTTATCAACGACGGCCAACACGGTTTCAGGGACGGGAAATCCTGTGTCACAAACCTACTGGAGTTCTACGACAGGGTGACAGCAATAAGACAAGAGAGAGAGGGGTGGGTAGATTGCATATTCTTGGATTGTAAGAAGGCGTTTGACACAGTTCCACACAAGAGGCTAGTGCAGAAGCTGGAGGACCAGGCAGGGGTAACAGGGAAGGCACTACAATGGATCAGGGAATACCTGTCAGGAAGACAGCAGCGAGTCATGGTACGTGGCGAAGTGTCAGAGTGTACGCCGGTGACGAGTGGGGTTCCACAGGGGTCAGTCCTAGGACCAGTGCTGTTTCTGGTATTTGTGAACGACATGACGGAAGGAATAGACTCTGAAGTGTCCCTGTTTGCAGATGATGTGAAGTTGATGAGAAGAATTCAATCGGACGAGGACCAGGCAGAACTACAAAGGGATCTGGACAGGCTGCAAGCCTGGTCCAGCAATTGGCTCCTGGAGTTCAACCCCACCAAGTGCAAAGTCATGAAGATTGGGGAAGGGCAAAGAAGACCGCAGACGGAGTACAGCCTAGGGGGCCAGAGACTACAAACCTTGTCGTGTCAGTATCATAGATACACTTGTTTAGTATATCTTTATACAGCTGGTCCCTTTGCGTGTGACGTCACGGTACCCGCTGACGTCAGAGGCTCAGCGCAGGTGCACAGCCTATCATAGGCAGACTGCCTCACTACGTTAGACCTACAGGCGAGACAGACGGTGTGCGGGACTCTCCTCTAATTACTGTAAATATACCGTAACCATCCAACAAGGAGTATCTTTGACCTCCTATATATCTCTCCCAAGACCCACACGACAAGTGGTGAGCAGCGGTGTGCCGTAATTTTTATCGATTACGATGTTATAGAGAGATAGACTTCAAGCAAGCAAACAGCCTCCAGACCGACCACGTTACCAGCTCCTACATCATAGAAGTCTACATATCTACAGTATCTCCTGGTCAGCTAAGTGCCTTACTTGTTAATTTTGCTGAAACCTACGAGGGGTTGACCCGGTTTTGCAAATTCTGTACGAGTAAGCCAGTGAGGGAGAGTCCCATTCAAGCCAGTAAAGCCACCACCAGCTACGTCAGCCTAGGCTTAAGCCAGCTTCTACCTTGCTGTGCTACTTTGTCACAAGATTCCAAGCCAGTCAATCTGTGTGAAAATATTCTACTAAGCCAGCAAGCCACTCTGCTGTCTGAGTAGTAAGCCACGTGAGTCCAAGCATTTATACCACCTTATACTCCAGTGTATTGCTGTTCTGTGTAAAATAACACCCCCGTGGTATTCCTGGGTTTTCAAGCCACCCTGGGTTAAGTTCATGTAAACGGCGTAAGCCACAGGCGCACGCGGGAAACAGTGTGGGCTAACCCTACCAGCCACCACCCCCCCACCACCCACGCCAAGGCAGACGCCTTGACCACGTGCATCCACCCACACAAAGCATTAAGTGTGGATTATTTCACCCTTAACTGGGTCCTGCAAGCAGTTTATTGGCTACGAACCAGGTCGAGCGTCCTGAGTGTGTTTCTTCTGAACTGTTGTGCCAACTGTACTAAAACCTCGGTTCGTAGTTCAACGTTTATGCACATTACTCCTAGATATCTGCGCGTGTGGATCACCATCCTCCACCATCCTCCACCAGCCTCCACCATCCTCCACCACCACGCTCCAGTCAAGTTTTATACCCTAGAGACATTTATTGTGTTGTTGTTTTATTTTTCAGATAATCTATAGACAATTTCGTGTGTTGAGACAATTTCTGCGAGTTACATAAATTTTGAGTTATCCTAGGAAGTGTTCTGTGTTAAATTAATTATTTGCATTAATTTTTGATTTCACTAGTATTGTCTCTTGTTAGTTATTGCGTTATAATTTCTGTGAATTTCGTTGTGTTACTAAGTATGCAGTAAGTACAGTTTTGTTAAAGTTATCTTGTGTTCCAATATTCTATCAAGTAGTAAATTTTTTAAAAGATTTTAAATTTTTCCCCAGCATTGTCTATGTGTTCTTGAATTTTCTGTCTTGTTAATTATTGTGTTCCACCAAGTGTACTACCCCAGTTATTTTTTTTTTATTATCTTACCCTTGTTTGTTAATGTTTTAATTGTGTAATTAATTAATTTTGCTTGCCCCAGTAACTATATATTGTTTTCTCCTCCAAGCAATTTTTAACATTTTAACAGTATTATTCCCTGCTAATTCTTATGTGTTGCAGTCAGTGTTATTTTTTCCCTTGCACCTGCTATTGTTTTGTGTACTTGTTCTTTTGTATAGTGCTAATGTGCCTTCATTTTGCAGATTAGACAAATAACTTACTGAGGATATTATTTTGCTACAATAATTACTTGTATATAGTCAACAAGAGCATGACTTTGTAGAGACAGTAAGTTAACTGTTCTGTGCCTTTGATGAGTATCTTCAGCTAATGTAAGTGTTAATACCAATTTATTGTCATTAATTTTTTCATTTGTTTTCATGTGTTGTTGAACAAATTCACTCTTAGTTTGTCTAAAGTCAGTGTTTTTAGTAAATTGTTCAGTAACTGTTTCATTGAGTTACCTTGCTTTGCTTGCAATTAAGAGTAAGAGTGTTCAAACTATTTTATTTCTAATATCTTTGTGTTGTGTGAAAATAATTTACCCCAGTGTGAATTTTTTTCAATCAGTCATTCCTGAAATTGATTTTGTATAAAGTAAATTCGCCAGTATTCACCTTGTTTTATCAATTTTGTTGTGTTTAATTGCTCTAGTAACTTGTCATTTCCTAAGAGTAATAAGTAATTATTCCAGTGAACTTCTAGTGATACAAGCAGTAAAGTTACTTTAATTTTGGCCAGTGAACAATTCTACCGAATTGTTTTATCAGATTGTTGCTAGTGCCATAAGCATTATTGAATTCTTTTAATTAATTGTGAATTTAATTCTTTTATTGTGTTGCAATTTTATTGATATTTAAAGAAAAGAAAACTCATTTTGCTGTTCAAGTTAAAGCTAGATTGTTTTATCTTAGTGTGTTGAATTTTCTTGCCAAGTCAATTTCCAGTGAGTTATCTTTTCTTTAGTGTTATTGTGCTATTATCCGTGTTACTCATGCAGAATAGTTAATAATTACTATCAGTTAAGCTATATTGTGCCATATACTTGTGTACATTTTTGCTTTCAATTCGATTCTCGTTTAATTGCTCAGTCATGTCTCAAGTAAAGTTAAGTAGTAATGTGTTTGCTGCCAGTCGAGGCATTGAAGTTTTAGTAACCATGTGCGATAATACTGTGTGTATTGCCATTCAGAGCCATAATGATAACAAGTCAGTGAAAAGTTCTCATAGTCCCTTAATGACTGAAAGACAGTCTCTAGCCTTTGAACAATGTGTTTGTTCTTCGAGCTTGTATCAGAGAATTGCCAGAGTGATGCGGAATGTAAAGTTCAGATTAGTTCTTGTAGAAAGTATGTGTTTCACTTATTAACGTAGCCGAGCGATCAAGGCACTAGTATTACTGTCACTCCTGTCTGGAATTCAGCCCCTACAATATCTTGCATGCAAGATAGCGTTCAGATGCCTAGGGTGCCGGAGGTATCCCGGACCGCCTTGAGTACTGAGTCTATCCTTGCAATGTTGCTAGTTCAAGTAGTAGTTCCTCTCCAGGGGACGCTTTGTTGAAGAAAGACTATTTGAATGAGTTATAGCATCTCTCGCTGATGCAAAGCAATTGCAGAAAGCCGTTTCTGTTGCTAGTGTACTCACTAGAGTGCCAGTTGTTGTCCCTCGTGTTCCAGATAGTGTTCCTTCCAGTTGACAGTAAGTCTTTGCAGAGTAAAGTGTCGTGTGTCGAGTAATTCTTACCTGCAGTAAGAGATAGTGAGAACCGTTCTCCTTTGCTCATACTTTGTGTCATTGAGCTAACTATTTCAACCGGGAGGATCCATCCACTCCACCGAGCCTGTTTATTCCTCCAGTAGGAAAGTGATCATAAGTTGTGAGCTAAAGATAGAAAATTAGAAAATCCAGTTTAGAACCGAATTATTGACTGTGTGTTTTGTTATTAGATTTCCAGTATCTAGCAAGATTGTTGTGTGTTCAAGTTCTCTCTGAGTTCTGAGTTTTAACAGTATAACCCGTGTTAGCCGAGTTTATCTTTCCTGTTAAAACTTCTTCCCTGTAAATATTTATTCTTCCTCAGAAGCCGAAGAGTACATGAATACATATCGATTGATCGATCAAATTTGCAAATTGTAATTTATGTAATCCATTATATCTAGATCCATTAAATTTCTCTTAAGTACCATTAACTAAAGAAGTGCGAGAGTAAGATTAATCTTGATCAGTTCAAAGTTATAATGTGTTTGCTATTGTATAGATTCACCCAGTACCACCTGTCTGTTCAGCCTATAGAGTTGTATAGTATGCCGAGACGTCATACGATAACATGGCCGAGCTGTCGTGTCAGTATCATAGATACACTTGTTTAGTATATCTTTATACAGCTGGTCCCTTTGCGTGTGACGTCACGGTACCCGCTGACGTCAGAGGCTCAGCGCAGGTGCACAGCCTATCATAGGCAGACTGCCTCACTACGTTAGACCTACAGGCGAGACAGAAGGTGTGCTGGACTCTCCTCTAATTACTGTAAATATACCGTAACCATCCAACAAGGAGTATCTTTGACCTCCTATATATCTCTCCCAAGACCCACACGACAACCTCACTCAGGGAAAAAGATCTTGGGGTGAGTATAACACCAGGCACATCTCCTGAGGCGTGTCGTGTCAGTAAATATGTGTACACTTGTGTAGTCTATCACAAGTATAGTAACCCCAGACGTTACACGTAGGCTCCCTTGTTACTGCTGTGACGTCAGAGCTCCCGCTCCATGTGGAGATGACGTCACAGGCCTTCACTCTTAGTTCTAGGCCGACATACAGCTGGACAGACGTGGCTGGGATCTCTCCTCACAGACAATTAAATATATCGTAACCATCCTTACAAGGAGTGTCTTTGACAACCTACTTATCTCTCTCAAGACCCACACAACAGGCGCACATCAACCAAATAACTGCTGCAGCATATGGGCGCCTAGCAAACCTAAGAACAGCTTTCCGACATCTTAACAAAGAATCGTTCAGGACCCTGTACAGTGTGTACGTTAGGCCCATACTGGAGTATGCAGCGCCAGTTTGGAACCCACACCTAGCCAAGCACGTAAAGAAGCTAGAGAAAGTGCAAAGGTTTGCAACAAGACTAGTCCCGGAGCTAAGGGGTATGTCCTACGAGGAGAGGTTAAGGAAAATCGACCTGACGACACTGGAGGACAGGAGAGATAGGGGGGACATGATAACGACATATAAGATACTGAGAGGAATTGACAAGGTGGACAAAGACAGAATGTTCCAGAGATGGGACACAGCAACAAGGGGACACAGTTGGAAGTTGAAGACTCAGATGAATCACAGAGATGTTAGGAAGTATTTCTTCAGTCACAGAGTGGTCGGGAAGTGGAATAGTTTAGGAAGTGATGTAGTGGAGGCAGGCATGAAGAGGTATGATAAAGCTCATGGCGCAGGGAGAGTGACCCAGTAGCGGCCAGTGAAGAGGCGGGGCCAGGAGCTATGACTCAACCCCTGCAACCACAACTAGGTGAGTACAACTAGGTGAGTACACACACACACAAACACACACACACACACACACACACACACACATACACACACACACACACACACACATGACAACCAGCACGTATTCAGAAACGGAAAATCCTGTGTCACAAACTTACTGGAGTTCTATGACAAGGTGACAGCAGTAAGACAAGAGAGAGAGAGGAGTGGGTAGATTGCATTTTCTTGGAATGTAAGAAGGCTTTAGACACAGTTCTACACAAGATATTAGTGCAAAAGCTAGAGGACCAGGCAGGTATAACAGGGATGGCACTGCAATGAATCAGAGAATATCTGGCCGGTTCTGTTTCTGGTATATGGGAATGACATGACAGAAGGAAGACTCAGAAGTGTCCCTGTTCGCAGACGATGTGAAGTTAATGAGGAGAATTTAGTCGGAGGAGGATAAGGCAGGACTACAGAGGAATCTGGACAGGCTACAGGCCTGCAGACAGAGTACAATCTAGGGGGCCAAAGATTACAAACCTCACTCAAGGAAAAGGGTCTTGGGGTGTGTATAATACCGAGCACATCTCCTGAGGCGCTCATTAACCAAATAACTGCTGCAGCATATGGGCGACTAGCAAACCTAAGAATAGCATTCCGACATCTCGGTAAGGAGTCGTTCCGGACCCTGTACACCGTGTACGTCTGGCCCATACGCAGCTCCAGTCTGGAACCCACACCTGGCCAAGCACGTCAGGAAATTAGAGAAAGTTCAAAGGTTTGCAACGAGACTAGTCCCGGAGCTAAGGAGCATGTCCAATGAGGAGAGGTTAAGGGAACTCGACCTGACGACACTGGAGGACAGGAAGGACAGGGAAAGACATGATAACGACATATAAAATATTGGGAGGAATCGACAAGGTGGACAGATACAGGATATTCCAGAGATAGGATACAGCAACAATGGGTCACAATTACAAGTTGAAGACTCAGATGAGCCACAGGGATGTTAGGAAGTATTTCTTCAGTTATACGTGCGGCCAGCACGTTGATCAGACCCTGATCCACCACGAGGCCTGGTCTCAGACCGGGCCGCGGGGACTTTGACCCCCCAAAACCCTTTCCAGGTATAGAGTTTTCAGGAAATGGAATAGTCTTTAGAGTGAGGTAGTGGAGGCAGGTACCATAGATAGCTTTAAGAAGAGGTATAATAAAGCTCATGGAGCAGGGAGAGAGTGGACCTAGTGGCGACCAGTGAAGAGGCGGGGCCAGGAGCTGTGAATCGACCCCTGCAACCACAATTAGGTGAGTACAGTAGGTGAGTACACACACACAAGCTAAGACTGATTTATTTTCTCAATGATTGGTCACATATAGTTGAGGAAAAATGTATTACGAGTTCTTTTTTAAGGTTTCTGATTGAAGTTAAAATGTTTATTAATCCAGCAAGCGCTGCTGACCTCATGTTGTGAGTGCTTCAGGCAACGTGTGTTGCGTAATTGTCATGGCTTGATATTTTTGTCTGGTTCACAGCTCCAGCTTCACCTTTACCTCCAACCCTCTGCTCATACTCCGTGTCTCTTTATTTTCTCTTCATCTCCCAGTTTTATTATTTTGCTTTTGTTTGGGATCCAACTCTAGTAGCTACTTTCCGACTGTTTTTGAAATCTTTCCAGGTTATCCTGCAGTCTTCTGCCATACCTCCTCCATTTTATTTTCCATTATTTTGGCATCACCTACAAATGAATATATGTAAAAACCCAGTTCTACTGACAGGTCATTTTACATATACGTACCATTAATAACATGAGCCCTGATACTAGTTCCTGGGTATTTTTTCTAGTTATACTCACTCAGAGTGACTCTGCTTTATGTATTCCTTAATGCATTCCTGGTACCCTGCCTGGTACCCTGCTTGTTACCCTTCCTGGTACCCTGCTAGTTACCCTGCCTGGTACCTTGCTTCTTACCCTGCCTGGTATCCAGCTTGTTACCCTGCCTGGTACCCTGCTTGTTACCCTGCCTGGTACCCTGCTTGTTACCCTGCCTGGTACCCTACTTGTTACCCTGCCTGGTATCCAGCTGTTACCCTGCCTGGTACCTTGCTTCTTACCCTGCCTGGTATCCAGCTTGTTACTCTGCCTGGTATCCTGCTTCTTACCCTGCTAGTCACCCTGCCTGGTATCTTGCTTGTTACCCTGCCTGGTATCCAGCTTGTCACCCTGCCTGGTATCCTGCTTGTTACCCTGCTAGTCACCCTGCCTGGTATCTTGCTTGTTACCCTGCCTGGTATCCAGCTTGTCACCCTGCCTGGTATCCTGCTTGTTACCCTGCTAGTTACCCTGCCTGGTACCCTGCCTGGTATCTTGCTTGCTAACCTGCCTGATACGCTGTCTTGCTTCTGCAGTTTACGTAGTAGTATTCATAGTGGCACTGCACTAAAGACTTTCTGCACTCTAGGAAAATACAGTCCTCCCATTCATATCTTTCTTGATCGATTTTCTTTAGTTCATGTTTCTTGTAGTGTTTATAAAACACAAATTGTCATTTTGAAGTCCTGCTATGTAACGAATACCGTGCTTAGTGAGTTGTTACCCCTCCCCTCTCTTTATATGAAGCCCTCACCTGATCAAGTATATCAGGAAACTGGAGAAAGTGCAGAGGTTTGCAACGGGACTAGTCCCGGAGCTAAGGGATACTAGCTATGAGGAGAGATTAAGGGAACTAAACCTAATGACATAATAAAGAAGGACCACGGGTGGTATGATAGCAACTAGTAACGGCCAGAGAAACGGGGCCAGGAACTGAGACTCAACCCCTGCCACCATATATGAGTGCATATAGGTGAACACACACACACACACACACGCACACAAGAGATTAGTACAAAAGCTGGAGGACCAGGCACGGATAAGAGGGAAGGCACTGCAATGGATCAAGGAATACCTGTCAGGAAGACAACAGCGAGTCATGGTACGTGGCGAGGTGTCAGAGTGGGCGCCTGTAACGAGCGGGGTTCCACAGGGGTCAGTCCTAGGACCGGTGTTGTTCCTGGTATTTGTGAACGACATGACGGAAGGAATAGATTCAGAGGTGTCCCTGTTTGCAGATGATGTGAAGTTGATGAGAAGAATTCAATCGGACGAGGACCAGGCAGAACTACAAAGAGATCTGGACAGGCTGCAGGCTTGGTCCAGAAACTGGCTCCTGGAGTTCAACCCCACCAAGTGCAAAGTCATGAAGATTGGGGAAGGACAAAGAAGACCACAGACGGAGTACAGTCTAGAGGGCCAGAGACTACAAACCTCACTCAAAGAAAAGAATCTTGGGGTGAGTATAACACCGGGCTCATCTCCTGAGGCGCACATCAACCAAATAACTGCTGCAGCATACGGGCGCCTAGCAAACCTAAGAACAGCATTCCGACATCTAAATAAGGAATCATTCAGGACACTGTACACCGTGTACGTTAGGTCTATATTGGAGTATGCAGCACCAGTTTGGAACCCACACCTATGTCACTGTAGGTACAGTGATAGTATAGTTCAGCTTACATACCTGTTCACGTGACAAACCGTTACTAGGTCCGTGGCCTATCCTTTTTGAATGCGAGGAGTGCCGGCTTCCCAGTGAAGCAGTTACCAGCCAGATTCAGTGTAGGGCAGACGTAGGCCTACAGCTCTGAGACTCCCCATACATTTATCGACTCCAATATAACACTACCACACCAAGCTCGTCTTTATTATCTTACCCAATCTATGCAAAGAACCCACAACACACCTAGCCAAGCATGTTGCAAAGGTTTGCAACAAGACTAGTCCCGGAGCTAAGGGGCATGTCCTACGAGGAGAGGTTAAGGGAAATCGACCTGACGACACTGGAGGACAGAAGAGATAGGGGGGATATGATAACGACATATAAAATACTGAGGGGAATCGACAATTTGGACGGAGACAGGATGTTCCATAGATGGGACACAGCAACAAGGGGTCACAGTTGGAAGTTGAAGACTCAGATGAATCACAGAGATGTTAGGAAGTATTTCTTCAGTCACAGAGTTGTCAGGAAGTGGAATAGTCTGGGAAGTGATGTAGTGGAGGCAGGATCCATACATAGCTTTAAGAAGAGGTATGATAAAGCTCATGGAGCAGGAAGAGTGACATAGCAGCGACCAGTGAAGAGGCGGGGCCAGGAGCTATGAATCGACCCCTGCAACCACAACTAGGTAAGTACAACTAGGTGAGTATACACACACACCAGGAGCTGTGAATCGACCCTTGCAACCACAACTAGGTGAGTACACACACACACACACACACACGATGGCATGGTGGCTAAAGCTCTCGCTTCACGCACGGAGGGCCAGGGTTCAATTCCCGGCGGGGCCGAAACATTTCGAAGTGTTTCCTTACACACACACACACACACACACACACACACACACATATACAACAGGCCTAGTGTCTAATCGACATGTGCCTAGGACAAAATGGTAACTAACACGCCAGGAGCTATGACTCGACCCCTGCAGCCACAACTAGGTGAGTACAGTGGAATGTAAATAGCCAGGGCTTGGGTTAGGCTACAAATACTTGTGAGAGTTTGCACCACCAGTCGATGTGTTCCTAACTAAATGAAATCTTTGTCAACAGAAGTGTTCACACACAATTATTTACTTGAATGTGAAATGCGCATGATTTTAGATATGCCAGGGACAAGCAACTATGTTCAACTACGCCAGGTGAAGAGGCGGGACCAGGGCTAACTGACTCCCTTCCCAGCTCCATTTTGCTGAGTACACACACATACCAGACGGAACCCAGGAGCTGGAGGTTAGCCCCGCAAACACGCGCCGGATGAATACAAGATGTTTAGTACACGTACACAAACACCCAAGTGAGTACAAGATGTTGAGTACACGTACACAAACATCCAAGTGAGTACAAGATGTTGAGTACACGTATACAAACACCCAAGTGAGTACAAGATGTTGAGTACACGTACACAAACACCCAAGTGAGTACAAGATGTTGAGTACACGTACACAAACACCCAAGTGAGTACAAGATGTTGAGTACACGTACACAAACACCCAAGTGAGTACAAGATGTTGAGTACACGTACACAAACACCCAAGTGAGTACAAGATGTTGAGTACACGTACACAAACACCCAGGTGAGTACAAGATGTTGAGTATACGTACACAAACACGCAGGTGAGTACAAGATGCTTAGTACACGTACACAAACATCCAAGTGAGTACAAGATGTTGAGTACAAGTACACAAACACCCAGGTGAGTACAAGATGTTGAGTACACGTACACAAATATCCAAGTGAGTACAAGATGTTGAGTACAAGTACACAAACACCCAGGTGAGTACAAGATGTTGAGTACAAGTACACAAACACCCAGATGAGTACAAGATGTTGAGTATACGTACACAAACACGCAGGTGAGTACAAGATGCTTAGTACACGTACACAAACATCCAAGTGAGTACAAGATGTTGAGTACAAGTACACAAACACCCAGGTGAGTACAAGATGTTGAGTACACGTACACAAACACCCAGGTGAGTACAAGATGTTGAGTACACGTACACAAACATCCAAGTGAGTACAAGATGTTGAGTACACGTACACAGACACCCAGGTGAGTACAAGATGTTGAGTATACGTACAGAAACACCCAGATGAGTACAAGATGTTGAGTACACGTACACAAACATCCAAGTGAGTACAAGATGTTGAGTACACGTACACAAACACCCAGGTGAGTACAAGATGTTGAGTATACATACACAAACACCCAGGTGAGTACAAGATGTTGAGTACACGTACACAAACACCCAGGTGAGTACAAGATGTTGAGTACACGTACACAAACATCCAAGTGAGTACAAGATGTTGAGTACAAGTACACAAACACCCAGGTGAGTACAAGATGTTGAGTACACGTACACAAACACCCAGGTGAGTACAAGATGTTGAGTACACGTACACAAACATCCAAGTGAGTACAAGATGTTGAGTACACTTACACAAACACCCAGGTGAGTACAAGATGTTGAGTATACGTACACAAACACCCAGGTGAGTACAAGATGTTGAGTACACGTACACAAACACCCAAGTGAGTACAAGATGTTGAGTATACGTGCACAAACATCCAAGTGAGTACAAGATGTTGAGTACACGTACACAAACACCCAGGTGAGTACAAGATGTTGAGTATACGTACACAAACACCCAGGTGAGTACAAGATGTTGAGTACACGTACACAAACACCCAAGTGAGTACAAGATGTTGAGTATACGTGCACAAACATCCAAGTGAGTACAAGATGTTGAGTACACGTACACAAACACCCAGGTGAGTACAAGATGTTGAGTATACGTACACAAACACCCAGGTGAGTACAAGATGTTGAGTACACGTACACAAACACCTAAGTGAGTACAAGATGTTGAGTATACGTGCACAAACATCCAAGTGAGTACAAGATGTTGAGTACACGTACACACTTAAAAATATTCTAGTTCGACAGCCAACTGGTATTTTTTTTCAGTTGTTTACAGTTTTTTTTTTGTAAGTCTCCGCTGCGACATTGTTCTTGCCTCTCAACACATTAGCGCCAAACTTACATTCCTTCAAAATATAAACCTGTCTTGATACACTCACTCACACATACGAACAAATAATTAAACTAAAGACTGAACATGATAATAAAAAGTAATTGAGGGAAACAAAAACAGATGAACAATGCACAGATTTCCCAATAAAAATGGTTTTCGTAATCTGTGGAAAATATTCTTGACATGTGACGGTTCCATGGGGACAAGACAAGGTCGCGGACACGCAAGACAAGGTCGCGGACACGGGGGCGTGTGTCTCGCACTCTACTCACCTAATTGTGGTTGTAGGGGTCGACACATAGCTCCTGGCCCCGTATATACGCTGAGAGTTTAGCTGCTTCACTCTTTTGGAAATTAAAGTATTCTTTACTGGTAGTGTACAGGTTTCATGCAGCAGTAATGACCCTCGTGTAGTCCTGTATATAGTCATAGGCTTTATATGTGTTTCTGAGTTATTTGATACCATATATTTAAGAGACATAGTTGACTTTAAATAAGGTGAATTAGTTATGAATTAATTGTAATAAGTGAAGTCACGATACTTTTCATCAGAAGAGAAAAATAATTTAGCTTTACTTTGATACGATGATGAATTTTTAAGAAACATTATATCCAAAATAGACAAGAATTTCGTACATCATAAGTAAAATGAGCTTGAATGTACTGCTGGAATATAAGCAATGTAACATCTAGGAAGTAATTGAGTTGCAGAAGTATGAGCAATGTAACATCTAGGAAGTAATTGAGTTGCAGAAGTATGAGCAATGTAACATCTAGGAAGTAATTGAGTTGCAGAAGTATGAGCAATGTAACATCTAGGAAGTAATTGAGTTGCAGAAGTATGAGCAATGTAACATCTAGGAAGTAATTGAGTTGCAGAAGTATGAGCAATGTAACATCTAGGAAATAATTGAGTTGCAGAAGTATGAGCAATGTAACATCTAGGAAGTAATTGAGTTGCAGAAGTATGAGCAATGTAACATCTAGGAAGTAATTGAGTTGCAGAAGTATGAGCAATGTAACATCTAGGAAGTAATTGAGTTGCAGAAGTATGAGCAATGTAATATCTAGGAAATAATTGAGTTGCAGAAGTATGAGCAATGTAATATCTAGGAAGTAATTGAGTTGCAGAAGTATGAGCAATGTAATATCTAGGAAGTAATTGAGTTGCAGAAGTATGAGCAATGTAATATCTAGGAAGTAATTGAGTTGCAGAAGTATGAGCAATGTAACATCTAGGAAGTAATTGAGTTGCAGAAGTATGAGCAATGTAACATCTAGGAAGTAATTTAGAAAGCTTGTTCAGACAGTGTACATAATCAGTAGTACCTGAAGACTAACTGAAAATAGACAATCATGCATATATATTTTTTTTGTTTAGTAAGATGTTATATTACTATAGTGAATAAGCAAGCTGTTATAATATATTAAACAGCGGCCCTGAGTACCGCTTGTGAGAACCTTCACACACACACACACACACACACACACACACACACACACACACACACACACACACACACACACACACACACACATATACCGTATACGTCAGGCCCATACTAGAGTATGCAGCACCAGTCTGGAACCCACACCTGGTCAAGCACGTCAAGAAATTAGAGAAAGTGCAAAGGTTTGCGACAAGACTAGTTCCACAACTCAGGGGACTGCCTTATGAAGAAAGGTTGAGGGAAATAGGACTAACAACACTGGAGGACAGAAGGGTTAGAGGAGACATGATAACGACATACAAAATACTGCGGGGAATCGACAAGGTAGATAGTGACAGGATGTTCCAGAGAGGAAACACAGAAACAAAGGGACACAACTGGAAGCTGAAGACTCAGATGAGTCAGAGGGATGTTAGGAAGCAATTCTTCAGCCATAGAGTAGTTAGGAAGTGGAATAGTTTAGCGAACGATATAGTGGAGGCGGAACCATACATAGTTTTTAAAACAAGGTATGATAAAGCTCACGGAGCAGGGAGGCAGAGACCCAGTAGCGGACAGTGCAGAGGCGGGGCCAGGAGCTGAGTCTCGACCCCTGCAACCACAATTAGGTGAGTACAATTAGGTGAGTACACACACACACACACACACACACACACACACACACATCAATCGTATTTTTCATAATATTTTAAAAATACATAAGATAATTTAATTCTGATTACACTCGTGCACTTTTAAGTGAGTTTCAGAAGAATGAACATTAACATTTATAGCAAACAATTCAGTAACCACTACTGTTGTTACAGCTACAGTAACTACTGTTGTCACTACTGTTGTTACAGCTACAGTAACTACTGCTGTCACTACTGTTGTTACAGTAACTACTGCTGTCACTACTGTTGTTACAGCTACAGTAACTACTGCTGTCACTACTGTTGTTACAGTAACTACTGCTGTCACTACTGTTGTTACAGCTACAGTAACTACTGCTGTCACTACTGTTGTTACAGCTACAGTAACTACTGTTGTCACTACTGTTGTTA
>WNWK01005514.1:72413-119592 GCA_009830355.1 Cherax destructor | reverse complement strand
CACAAACTGTATACGTCACTCTATCACAATAAGTACCGATTTTTTACTAGTTAATAGCTACGGCAGCACTGTAAGGTTTCTGAATGATGACACTAGGTGGATGGTATCACTAAATTTTAGGTCAAGTACACTGGCAGGTTTAAATATTATTAAAAAAATCTGGGACCACATAGTACCTTATGGGAGCACCAGTTAAATTGAGCGCCAGCTAGAGCAAACTGTGCAGCAAACACCAAGGATTCACTGATGCCTTGTCATATTAACACTCCCCTTTTAAGTGGAAAGTGATGTCAGCAGGCTGGCTGGCTGGCTGACCACCTGGCTGGCCAGCTGGGTACCTGATTGGCTGTCTCTATCTCCGTCTGTCTGTCTGTATCCATCTGTCTCTTTGTCTCTATCTGTCTCTATCTCACAGGAAAACATACGTAAATACAATTATACATAGTGCTATACTGTTCTTGTGATCGTGTGTAATACCAGTTTATTCATGAGCTACTCTCTGAGACAAGCAGACAGAAAAAAGGAGACTCACAGGCAGACAGAAAGACACACAGACAGACAGATACAGACAGACAGGTTTGCGTAACACAAATAAAGCAAAGCAGTGTAAGCTCATCAAATGTCACCACTGTCATTACTGGACTGATAAGAAAAGATAAGACTACACTCACCCCTCATCAAATGTCACCAGAGTCATTAGTGGAGATAAGATCAGGCAGTGACACACATCTTACATAATGCTTCAAGGGAACTTATTATTATAATTATTATATTTATTTATTATTATTATTTTGCACTATCATTATTATTATTATTATGCACTATCATTATTATTATTATTATGCACTATCATTATTATTATTATTATTATGCACTATCATTATTATTATTATTATTATGCACTATCATCATTATTATTATTATTATTATTATTATTATTATTATTATGCACTATCATTATTATTATTATTATGCACTATCATTATTATTATTATTATTATTATTATTATTATTATTATTATTATTATTATTATTATGCACTATCATTATTATTATTATTATTATTATACACTATCATTATTATTATTATTTGAGTACAATTTCAGTACCTAATATTAGTGTCAGAACAAAGATTGACTATGAAATCACAAGAACTACTATAAGTTGTAATTATCAGAACATAAAAATTATATAAAATACTATAAAAAAGAGAAAAAAAGGTATATCGGCAACAATTCTGCAAGCGGCAGGACTCCTGTTGCTGTCAGGTGAGCATCCAGTGCCAACTTCTCTGCCTCATATCTCGGTAAGTACTGACCCAAATTTTTTTTTTATCCTATAACACTTAAAAAATGTGCTCTTTATTTCCATAAAAAACAAAATTCAAAATATTCAGGGCACTGGGCGAGCGAATGTATATATACGTTTGGACCGTTTAAGGGTTAATCCCATCAATCCCAGCTGGTTTACCACCTTTCATTTTACCCACAGCCTCATGCACCTCCCCTACACTCACATCTGGCTTTTCCTCATTCCTAAAAGATGTTATACCTCCCTGGCCTATGTATGAAATTACTGCCTCCCTCTCTTCATCAACATTTAACAGCTCCTCAAACTATTCCCTCCATCTTCCTAATACCTCCACCTCCCCATCTAACAACTCTCCTCTTCTGTTTTTAACTGTTAAACCCATTTCTTACCTAGGTTTTTTCTGTCAACAAAAATTGTTGACAGAACTTCATCCACCGTCTCATTTGGTCTCCTTGAACACTCTCTCATGACTCTCTTCACCTCTTTTACTCTCTATATACTCCACCCTCCTTGTATCACTTCTTCTTTGTAAAACCTTTAATATCCTAACTTTTTTCTCTTACCACTCTCTTCATCTCATTATTCCACCAATCGCTCCAATTAAAGCCCACACCCACCCTTCTATATCCACAAATTTCTCCTGCACACTCTAATGCTCCTTAAATCTATCCCATACCTCTTCAACCTCCTCCTCATTACCTATACTCTCCTTAGCTCATCTTTCAACACTTGCTTACATCTTGCCCTAACTACTTCTTCCTTTAACCCTTAAGAGTTCAAATGTATATATACGTTAGTACTGCTACTGCCCCAAACGTATATTTACGTTTTATTTTTCCTGCATCCAAATTTGGCATGCTTGGCCTGAGATGCCTGGTCAGCAAAGAATGGGTCTTAACACTCGGTGTGCGCCATATTAAAAAAATCTGGGACCACTTAGTACCTTGTGGGAGCACCAGTTAAATTGAGCGCCAGCTAGAGCAAACACTGCGGCAAACACCAAGGATTCACTGATGTCATGTCATATTAACACTCCGCTTTGAAGTGGAAAGTGATGTCGGCAGGCTGGCAGGCCAGCTGGCTGCCTGCCTGCCTGGCCACCTTGCTGACAAGCAGCTGGTTAGCCACCTGGCTGGCCAGCAGCTGGCTGGTCAGCTGGGTACCTGATTGGCTGTCTATCTCTGTCTGTCTGTCTGTATCTATCTGTCTCTGTCTCTACCTCACAGGAATGCATACCTAAATACAATTATACATAGTGTAAATTACCTAGAATAACTAAAAAATCAAGAAAAAGTGATATAATGTGCTTGTGATCTGCGTAATACCAGTTGGTTCATGAGCTACTCTCTGAGACAAGCAGACAGAAAGGAGACGACACACAGGCAGACAGAAAGACATACACACAGACAGACAGGTTTGCGTAACAAATAAAGGGAAGCAGTGTAAGCTCGTCAAATGTCATCACTGTAATTACTGGACTGATAAGAAGAGATAAGACTACCCCTCACCCCTCATCAAATGTCACCAGTCATCATTAGTGGAGATCAGATGAGATATGGCAGTGACACATATCTTACATAATGGCTTCAAGGGAACTTTATTATTTTTATTATTATTATCATTATTATGCACTATCATTATTATGCACTATCATTATTATTTTTTTTATTAACACATCGACCGATTCCCACCAAGGAAGGGTGGCCCGAAAAAGAAAAACTTTCATCATCATTCACTCCATCACTGTCTTGCCAGAGGGGTGCTTTACACTACAGTTATAAAACTGCAACATTAACACCCCTCCTTCAGAGTGCAGATACTGTACTTCCCATCTCCAGGACTCAAGTCCGGCCTGCCGGTTTCCCTGAATCCCTTCATTAATGTTACTTTGCTCACACTCCAACAGCACGTCAAGTATTAAAAACCATTTGTCTCCATTCACTCCTATCAAATACGCTCACACATGCTTGCTGGAAGTCCAAGCCCCTCGCACACAAAACCTCCTTTACCCCCTCCTTCCAACCTTTCCTAGGCCGACCCCTACCCCGCCTTCCCTCCACTACAGATTTATACACTCTCGAAGTCATTCTGTCTCGTTCCACTCTCTCTACATGTCCGAACCACCTCAACAACCCCTCCTCAGCTCTCTGGATAATAATAACTATTATTATTATTATTATTATTATTATTATTATTATTATTATTATTATTCACTATCATTATTATTATTATTATTTTTATGCACTATCATTATTATTATTATTTGAGTACAATTTCAGTACTTAATATTACTGTCAGAACAAAGATTGGCTATGAAATCACAAGAACTACTATAAATTGTAATTATCAGAACATAAAAATTATATAAAAATAATAAAGAAAAAGAAAAAAAGGTATATTGGCAACAATTCTGCAAATACAAAGTGGGAGTTGTCACAGTTGCTTTTTGCTGATGACACTGTGCTTTTGGGAGTTTCTGAAGAGAAGTTGCAGAGGTTGGTGGATGAATTTGGTAGGGTGTGTAAAAGAAGAAAATTGAAAGTGAATATAGGAAAGAGTAAGGTGATGAGGATAACAAAAAGATTAGGTGACGAAAGATTGGATATCAGATTGGAGGGAGAGAGTATGGAGGAAGTGAATGTACAGTGGACCCTCGGTTAACGAATACCCCGGAAATCGTGCAATTATGTAAGTATAATTTTGTAAGTTCTTGTGGAAGTGTATTTTTGGGGGTCTGAAATAGACTAACCTACGTGAAATTTTTCCTTAAGGGAGTAAATTCGTTCGGTAATGGCACTTGAGCAGACTTCAGGAGTGAAGTTTTTACGAAACTCGGGGGTCCACTGTATTCAGATATTTGGGAGTGGACATGTCAGCAGATGGGTCTATGAAGGATGAGGTGAATCATAGAATTGATGAGGGGAAAATGGTGAGTGGAGCACTTCGGAGTCTGTGGAGACAAAGAACTTTGTCCATGGAAGTAAAGAGGGGAATGTATGAGAGTATAGTTATACCAACACTCTTATATGGGTGTGAAGCATGGGTGATGAATGTTGCAATGAGGAGAAGGCTGGAGGCAAAGGAGATGTCATGTCTGAGGTCAATGTGTGGTGTGAATATAATGCAGAGAATTCGGAGTTTGGAAATTAGGAGGAGGTGCGGGATTACCAAAACTATTATCCAGAGAGCTGAGGAGGGGTTGTTGAGGTGGTTCGGACATATAGAGAGAATGGAACGAGACAGAATGACTTGGAGTGTGTATAAATCTGTAGTGGAGGGAAGGCGGGGTAGGGGTCGGCTAGGAAAGGTTAGAGGGAGGGGGTAAAGGAGGTTTAGTGTGCAAGGGGCTTGGATAGGAGTGAATGGAGACAAATGGTTTTTAATACTTGACGTGCTGTTGGAGTGTGAGCAAAGTAACATTTATGAAGGGATTCAGGGAAACCGGCAGGCCGGACTTGAGTCCTGGAGATGGGAAATACAGTGTCTGCACTCTGAAGGAGGGGTGTTATTGTTGCAGTTTTATAACTGTACTGTAAAGCACCCCTCTGGCAAGACAGTGATGGAGTGAATGATGATGAAAGTTTTTCTTTTTCGGGCCACCCTGCATTGGTGGGAATCGGCCGATGTGTTAATAAATAAATAATAAATTCTGCAAGCGGCAGGGCTCCTGTTGCTGTCAGGTGAGCATCCAGTGCCAACTTCTCGGTAACTACTCACCCCTAATTAATGTTATTTTTTATTCCGATAAACATACTGTAAAAAAAGGTGTTCTTTGGGTTTCTATATGACAGGTGGCCGCCTGCGTTTCTTCGTGCATTTCCAACACGATCTTATATCAGTCAGCAAGAGAAAAGTGCACCAGGCTTCAAGACAGCAAAGGATCGCTTCACCTTGCTCCTTTTCGGTAATGCATCAGGTTATTTCAAGTGTAAGCCCAATCCTCGTGCTTAGAGGAAAAGGGAATTTGTTTTTCCTTCCCACAAACTGTAAGTAAGTTTATTCAGATACACGGGGCCAGGAGCTGAGTCTCGACCCCTGCAACCACAATTAGGTAAGTACAGTTACATTGATTATCATACATAGCAGCATATGTGTAGAGAACCTAGGATAACCCAAAAAAAGTCAGACAATGAAAATACTAAGTCACTCTGACATTTTTGGGTTATCCTAGGTTCTCTACACATATGCTGCTATGTATGATAATCTTCGTAACTGTATCTGTGTATACCTGAATAAACTTACAGTTTGCGGGAAGGAAAAACAAATAGCCATTCCCACAAGCAGCCTTGTTGTTGTGGTTCAGCGGGCACCACCCGCCTTCCCCAGCCACCATGGACCCCACCATCCCAGCGGTGCGACTTCCATGGAAGCTAAACCATCCGGAACTACCCACTAATTACCGGATGGCGTATGGTCAGTTAAAGGCCCAGCTCCACGAATTGAGTAAGACACCAGAATTGTTGACTGCTTATAATACAATAATTAATGAACAGTTAAATATTCGTATGTATTTCATACGCATCAAAAAACAAGTCCTCTGCTACAAGCCAGCTGTGTTTGTGACGAATGAGAGAGAGTGAATTGTGTTTTAATTTTTAAATTACTATATCTTGTATCTGCCAAGCAATCAAAGTGGCCGTAATGAAGTATTACTTTGTACACATAAAAAGAGGTAAACATAAGTTTGTGACTGACTAACTGACTTGACTGACTTACTGACTACTGCTTGACTGAGACTTGACTGACTTGACTGACTTACTGTGGACTGACTTGACTGATGTTACTGACTTGACGCTTGACTGACTGACTGAATGACTTAACTGCAATACTTTGACTGACTTATGACTGAATGACTTGACTGACTTACGGACTTCCTGACTTATGACTTGACCTGACTTACTGAATGACTTGACTGACTTACTGAATGACTTGACTGACTTACTGAATGACTTGACTGACTTACTGAATGACTTGACTGACTTACTGAATGACTTGACTGACTTACTGAATGACTTGACTGACTTACTGAATGACTTGACTGACTGAATGACTTGACTGACTTACTGAATGACTTGACTGACTTACTGAATGACTTGACTGACTTACTGAATGACTTAAAGTTAGACACTCAGTACAACCATCGACTTCAGTTCCAGAACCTCTACTATCCACCTCAGCCCAGTAGGGCCACAGCATAACTTTCCACTCTCTTCACAATCATCCACAAACACCAGCACCCACAATTTAAGGTAAATACTATTATTTCTGTTACATTTGTAGTCTTAAGCAGTAAAAACAACATAATACATCACGATAATGAACTACAATTACATATTCACTTTTATTTTTGTAAAATCTGTTGGTCTAAAAAAAACTTGTTTGGCTTTTTAGGGACTCCCAGGAACGTAACCCTATTTTTCCCATAAGTTCTTTTAATTATATAACACGAAATTATCTAACACAACATTTTCAGGAACGTAACTACCGTGCTAAATGACGATCTACTGTATATACGTTTGGACCGTTTAAGGGTTAATATATAAACTTTTATTTCTCTCTTACCCACTGATGATATTCTCCTTGTATCCCATCTACATCTTACTTTCACTGTAGTTACAACTAAATAATGATGATACAGGAGGCCCTCCACATTCGCGAGGGGTTAGGGAATCAAGAACCTCTCGAATCTTGAAAATTCGCGAATGTTTGGTGCACAAATATGATGTAAGGAAATATAATAATACTGTACTGTAGTGTTTGCGAATGTTTAGATGCGCAAATATATTGTAGGGAAACATAATAATAGCATTTACTTAGCCTAACAATAATGCTTCCTTAACCTATTGAACAACGAACAATCATAAAACACATGAAAACATCACAAAACATCATAAAATACTGCCAGCTGGGCATTCGCGAATCTTCGAAGCTCGCGAAAGTGGAGGGCTAGCTGCATAACTGTCATGCTCTAAAAACATGCACATCCAGAAGTCTACCCATTAACCTTTTATCCACCAAAATATAATTCAAAAAGCTGCTATCATTATGTCCTATATCATATCATGTGTACAGTACTTATTTATCCTCTTTTTTTTTAAATATGCATTAGTTATTACCAAACCTCTTCCTATACAAAGTTGAATAACACACACACAACCCGCACATAGAAGAGAGGAGCTTACGACGACATTTCGGTCCGACTTGGACCATTTACAAAGTCACACTAACACAAAGAAAAGGTAGAAGGGGTATTTATAGGCCAGCAGACAGGGAAGGGCACAAGAAAGTGGTGGAGGAGTAATAGTGGAAGTAGTAGTGGTAGTGGAAGTAGTAGTAGTGGAGTCAGTCAATTCTAGGAAAGAGGAGTACTGCAATAAAGCTGGCGGCCCGCATAGGGTAAGGACAAGAACACAGAGGGGGAAAAAATGATGAAAATAAAATAAAGAAGGACAAATACAAGGAGAAATACAGAGGAGAAGGGGGAAGAGATAGAAGGGGAAGGAATCAGGTTAAGTCACGGGTGTTCTGAAGTTTGGAGCATTTAACAATGTAATGGGAGAGGAAAGCATCTACAGAGCCAAAGCCAGGGCTAAGATTCATACAGGGAAAGTTGTGTATAAGGGAGGATTCAACCAGACAGCGACTGTGGAAGTTGGACATAGGGTAGACAGTTTTAGCAGAAGACCAATCAATAGGATGACTGTGATCTCTGACATGACAGAAAAGAGCATTATTGGTGTCGGCAAGCCTAACACTATTTTTGTGCTCCCTAATTCTGTCAAAAAGAGATTGGCCAGTTTCTCCAAAGTACTGAAGAGGACAGGAGGAACAAGAAATAGAGTAGACACCAGGAGAATCTATAGAGGGAGGGGAGGTATGAACTAGATTAGTGTGAAGAGTGTTAGTCTGGTGAAAGGTAAGTTTGTGATCTAAGGAACGGAGAGAGTTGTTGAGATTAGAGAGACCAGAGATGTAGGGAAGGCAGAGGACAGGAGAGTTCCCAGGAGTAGGGGGTTTAGGAGAGAAGAAAGTCCCTTTAGCACGAGAGAAAGCGGAGCCTATGAAATGGGAAAGGTAGCCAAGACAGGAAAATGAATTATGAAGAGTGGAAATTTCTGCTTCAAGGAACTGAGGATCACAAATACGGAGAGCACAGAGAAAGAGGGAGATAAGAACACTTTTCTTGACAGAGGAAGCATGATAAGAAAAGTAGTGAATATACATGCCACTGGGCCTTTTCCGTGTACCGCAAGCCTATGCACAGTGGCATGTATATTCACTACTTTTCTTATCATGTTTCCTCTGAAGACAGTCAGGGATCTATTGGTAATCCCCTTTATGTATGCTGGGAGGCAGTTGAACAGTCTTGGGCCCTGGACACTTATTGTGTTGTCTCTCAATGTACTCGTGGTGCCCCTGCTTTTCATTGGGGGAATGTTGCATCTCCTGCCGAGTCTTTTGCTTTCATAGGGAGTGATTTTCGTGTGCAAGTTTGGTACTAATCCCTCTAGGATTTTCCAAGTGTATATTATCATGTATCTCTCTCGCATGCTCTCATATCTAGGCCCAAATTTACCGCTCACAGCTTATCTGAGTGAGCTGAGCATTATTCTATGGGACTGACACTGGCTTCAAAGCCATGATACAATGGGACTGATACTAAAAGGGTTAACCCTTCCACTGTCCAGACTCAAGATCTGAAACTTGTCTTTTTATGAAGGTAATAAATAAAAAAGTACAAAATTTGATGGAAAATTGATTAAATTACGATTTCACAAATTTTGCTGTGTCAGCGATATTTACGCATCAGCGATTCTGCCCGATGTGAGTGCTAATTTAGGCCAATTACATTGTTCTAGTCAACCAAATTCTTAGCAATTTTGCTAGTATGCCTTCCATTTTATCAATTGAGCACAAGAAATTGCCCAATCAATTATTTCAACTACCCAATAAAGTGATCAGAAATTAGTAATTTGGCCAATTTCACACAAATTTCAAAACATTCCAGTTTCAAAACGGTCCAGAATAAGCAATGCAGGCAAATACAACCATAAAAACCATACAAAAATACTCTGCAAAGTCACTGTTTTAAACCAATTAAACCATTATGCACTGCATGCTGCAGGATTTTTTATGTTGCACACTTACTGCATAGACCCATGCTCTCATAACTAGGCCCAAATTTACCATTCACAGCTTATCTGGGTGAGCTGAACTAACAGCACCGACAGCAACCTCAACTTGTAGTACTATGGCACAGCCAGTGAAGTGGTTAATATAGCTCAACACCCTCAAGAGGCCCACAAACTGTAGCTCAACTCACATCTGAAGCTTTCCAGACCTTTATAGTTCTGTCTTGGGAGGCTGAGTACAGGAGGTCCTCACCACTCCAACGCAAGGCTGTAACACTCTGCAGATGGTTTGACAAAACCTAAAACAGAAAACCAACCTTAAAACAAAATCTAAAAAACCAGTACTAATTAAAATCAATAAAGTTTTAACTACTAGCAAAGAATTATTGAAATGAAGGCATAATCATTGCAATAAAAATATACTGGTGCATCACCAACAAAAGAATTATAAAATATATAACCTCTCTTGCTACATAACAGGGCACACTATGTACCTCTTAAGTATAAAATTCACTGTTCCACTTACCAAGAAACTTTGTTCTGCTATAACTAACTCTCACTTTCATTATTCTCTCCTCTTTTTCATATACCTGCTTATTTTACTGCTAAATATAGAAAGTCAGAAACCACTTGGATACAAATTTAAAGCACAGTAGACACTGTCTCCAGTATTATAACTGCTTATGTTTGACTGAAGAAGGCTGCTATGCAGGCAAAATGTTCTGACAATATTATTATTATTATAATCAAAAAGAAGCGCTAAACCACAGGGGTTATACAGCTGTTCTGACAATAAAAAAAAAAATAGCTGTTACATATGTATTACATCCATTAGTGGGTCCTACTACCATGTGACATCTTCAGCTATTCACTTCTACCTCCAGTATATAAATCTCTGACCCCATGCCTCTGCTTTAGGTTAAGGGACTGACCACTTGATCTACTGTCTCCAGTGTTTGAATTGTCTGTATTCGACAAAGCAGCCTGCTGTGCAGGTTAGGTGCTGGAATGTAGGATTATGTTGCATATGTGGTCTACCTACCCAGAATCTACCTGGAGGTTGTTTCAGGGGTCAATGCCCCAGTCCTTGACCAGGGCCTGATCAACAAGTCTGTCACTGCTGGTTGCACACAATCTAATGTATGAACCACAGCCCAGCTGATCAAGCACCGACTTTAGGTTCCTGTCCATCTACCTCTTGAAGACAGCTAGGGGTCTATTGGTAATCCCTCTCTTATGTATGATGGGAGGCTGCTGAGCAATCTTGGACCCCTGACACTTATTGTGTTCTCTCTTAGTGTACTCATGCCACCCCTGCTTTTCATTTGGGGTATGCTGCACTGTCTGCTGAGTCTTTTATTTTAGCAGAAAGTGATAACAGTGTCTGGTTTGCATCCTCCTTGTGAAAGATGGAAATTAGGTTTAAAACTAATGTGTGTGGCTTTGATGATATCCTTTTTGCTTGGTATGGACATTGCATTTTGTGATGGAGTTTGGAGTCTTTCTAGCTGATGATGTAGTGACTTTGTAGTACATGTTGGAATATGACAGAAGTGTCCTGATGTATATGACTGTTCTTTCATGTTTGCTATTCCAGTATCGAGATTTCATCCATTCTGTCGTATGTAAGAGACATTACGTTATTTGCATAGTACTTCATAACCGTGTGCGTAGTGCAGGGCAGCTAGAAGTGTAACATGTGCTGTTGGTAGGGTATCTGCTGTCACACACAGTGCTGGCAGAGGATGCAGATGGTGCCATGTGTGTTGGCTGGGCAGCTGGTGGTGTCATATGTGTTGGCATGGCACCTGGTGGTTTTCAGGGATGCTACTAGTGCCAAACATGGTGTTGGAAAGCTAGCTGGAGGTGTCTTGTGGTATTGGTAGGGTGGTGTCAGGGCTGTTTGTGTTGTCAGGGTTCCTGGGGTGTACTGTCATGTTTACACTTCATATTAAAATTATGTTCATCACTGTCACTTGAATCAAAACTTTCCAGCCAGCCACTGTGAGAATAACTGACTGAGGCAGCGTAGCAGCTAGCAATTTGTTTTTCTGTTGCCTTAGGCAGTACCTGACAACTCAAAAACAAATGACCTGAAACATAAAATTGTGGTAATCAGCAAATTTTAAAGCAAGAACAATCACAAATATGGTATATGTCATACACATCCTGGTCCCTGGATGTATGGATGTACACCATACATCTTACACAGTTTAAAGGTTAAGCAACTTGACTTATTAGTCCAGGCATACACCAGTGCAATAGCCACCATGGTGAGATGATACACTACCTTACTTGAGAAAGATTTACATGTTAGGAAAATAATCACTAGTACACTTGTTTTGCATTGTTGTGCTAACACATAACCAGTAAAGGCATACAACAGTGACTTGTGATTAGTGATGAAAGTGATGGATGAACCAGGTTTTTGCTGGTTAATCCTTCCATACTGTGACCTGTAGTTCAGGTGATAGAGCATTTACCCTACAATCACAATGACTTGGATTTGATTCCCAAGCAAGGTAAAACATATTGGTTCATCTCCATAAATCTGATAATGTTCTAGGAGTAAATAGGTGCCTAGAGCTAGTGCTGCTGTGGGTTGCATCCAAAGAAAAATTCCTAAAGTAAGTTATAGTACCCAGCTTTGTAACTCTAAGGATATCACATCATCTTCCAGTCACATACAAGAACCATAGAAATCAGGGTAAGAAGACATACTATATAATGACAGAACCTTAATGTAAATCTGGATCATTTTCAAAACAGCACCAAAAATAATAACAGTACTGAAGAGGAAGAGTAAGTCTCTGCTGGACATACATGTATGCTTAATTATATTGTACTGATAGGTTTCTCTCTCTTGCTCACTATTTTGTGCCCTCTGAAGTACCTTTTTTCATTCTGACTATTTTTCATCATTATATTTTTAATAACAAGAGAATTGGAAAAAGAAAAAAAATTGTGTCCTTTTATTTGCTTGCTTGCTTGAATGACATGTTACATAGCTGAGTGAATTCTTCATGTAGCACACTGTAATCACAGTCCTTAAACATTACATAAAATTGAAATCTTTTATTTATTCCCATTACTTAACTGTGATGTGTAAACTGTAGGTATCAAAGCATAACCTTTATTATTCTAGAATACTTAGTTTTGTCACAGATTATATAAAATTTGCCTGTATAGAATAACTTGCTGGAAGCAGTAGTGTGAATACTGGTTATGTAGGGGTCCTTACTATAACGCAAGATGGAGGAAGAAATCTAAATACAGATTATGCAATAGTCACTCACTCAAAAAAGGTAGCTGTAACAGACAAAAGCAAGAAAAGATTATTTATGAAATCTATGACAAACTTCTATTCAGGCATTTAAATGATTTTCTCATTATGTATCTTTAACCCTTTCACTGTCGAGACCCCCTGCTTGCAAACTTGCTTTCAGTGTCGAAGAATTTTCAAAAAAAGAACAAAAAAAATTATTTTCTCCTATGAAATGATAGAGAATCTTTTCCCGATTGTACTGAAACCAAAAGTACGAAATTTGATGGAAAACTTATGGAATTACGCTTTTGTGAAGTTAGCGGTCTCAGCGACATTTATGCATCGGTGATTTCGCCCATTTTGAGTCCTATTTTCGGCCAATTCCATTGTTCCAGTTGACCAAACTCGAAGCTATTTCACTAGAACTCGTTTTGTTCTATTGAGTACAAGACACCGGCCATTTACCTATTTCAACTACCCAATAAAGTGATCAGAAATTGGTAATTTGGCAAATTTCATACAAAATTCAAGGAAGGACAATTTCAAAATAGGGTCCAGAATTAACAATGCAAACATTCCTAGCACTAAAACAACATTTTCTCTGTTCATTAGTCACGTCTCCAAGCCCCTCTTATATTACACTTGCTTTCCTTTGAAATACCTTTACCTTACCTTTGAAGAGCTTCAAGGGTTTGACTACTCTCGGAGCCCAAAAAATATAAGATTTACATTTATGCAGACTACTGCATTATTGTAAAAATGGTAAAAATAATATCAGCACATTTATGAAAGCATGTCAGACCCACCACTTGACGTGTACTGGACATGTGACGTGATTTGTTTACTCTTAAACATCGGCAAAAATTGAACATTTCCGCTACTTTGAGCTCAATTTCAAGATACTTTAAGTTTGTAAACCATTCAAAATCATCTCTATTTCTGTAGTATATCTTCCATTCTATCAAATGAGACCAAGAAAACGAGAATACAACCATAAATACCATACGAAAATACACCGCAAATTCGCTGTTTTAAACAAAAAACTCGGTCGCAGTTTTTTTCTCATTATGCACTGAGTGCTGCAGGATTTTTTTTTATACTGCACACACTGACCACTCAGACCCATTCTCTCATATGTAGGCCTACCAGCTATCTCCCGCAAGATTGGAAGGTGCTAGAATTTTGGTGTATTATTTTTATGCGACCGACACTGACTTGCAAGCCGTAATATTATGGGACCCACAGTGAAAGGGTTAATGAATAAATTGCTGAAATATGCATCTTTCATGAACAAACTTTTAAGAGTATCATACAGTTCAAATAAAGCTTACCATTTCACAAGAACCAAGCTTGGTGTTCCATATTCTTACATCACCATCCTTTCCAGCTGATGCTAGTCTTGTGCACTCACCACTAGGTGTTAGATGGAGAGGTTGCCAGCAGAGTGATGTGACCCATTGTTTGTGTCCAGTCAGTGCTCGTCCCATCTGTTCCCCACAATAACAACCAGTGCCATTAACAACTGAAGGCAACAATACTAGTTCAAAGCTGATGACTCTTAGTAAAACACTCAATAATTTACACAGCAGCTTCATTCTAACAAAGAAATCACTAATATAACACCAAGGAATGTAAAGCATATGTAAAAATTTTATTAAATTATTAAAAAATGCCAAAGGAAATGCAGGAAAAGAGAATCAAACATAGTAAAGAAATTAAGGAAAAAAGTCAAGAATAAACCATAAAGAGTCTCTTGAGAGAATTATGAGCTGCAAAAATCACAGCCTATATTGTGCTGGTTCCAGTGTGAATCTGAATAGAAAATAATTATTAAACACAGAAAAAAGTCATTATGACCTACCAAGCTTTTGGAGCGTGAGCAAGATATCTTTAAAGGGATTCAGGAAAACAGCCAAACTTCAGTTCTGGAGTGAAAAGTGCAGCACTGGCACTCCAAAGAATAAGTTGGGATATTGAATTTTTGAAGATTATTGGAATCGTGATTCCTGTTCTCTTCTGGATAGATATCTAAGATATGGGTGATAAAGAATGTTCTTTCCTGTTTAGGGTTCAATATGTTAAAAATAAAAGGATAAAATTCTTCAACTCCCCAACTGGTAGTACATCTATAATACATTGCCATCTGAGAGTGTATGTACAAGTCGGCCATCACTAATCCGGCATCATTGGGACCTGTAGTGTGCCGGATTAGTGAGTTTGCCGGATTACAGAGTGGTTAGGTACTGAGCTTTTGACCTCGCTGATGCTAGATCTTGCCCTGTTCACTACTACTTTTTGTGTTCTGTGTGTTAGGAACCCGAAAATCCATCTGCCTACTTTACCCGTAATGCCCATGGCCCTCATTTTGTGTGCTATCACTCCATGATCGCATTTGTCAAATGCCTTTGCAAAATCTGTGTAAATCACATCTAAGGTTTTGGTCGTCTTCCAATGCCTCTAATTCTGCCATAATGGTTCAGCAGCTGTGACAGGCATGATCGTCCTGCTCTAAAGCCATGCTGGTTGTACTGGTCCATGAAATTTGTAATCTGCCGTCTCATCACTCTTTCGAATATTTTTATGATGTGAGAAGTTAGGGCTACTGGTCTGTAATTTTTAGCTAGTGCTCTACTACCTCCCTTATGCAAAGGAGCTATGTCTGTACTCTTTAAGGCCTCCGGTATTTCACCTAGATCTAAGCTCTTTCTCCAAAGAATGCTGAGTGCTCGTGCTAATGGTACTTTGCACTTCTTTATAAACAGAGCATTCCATGAATCTGGTCCAGGTGCTGAGTGAGTGGGCATGTTGTCCATTTCTTTTTAGAAATCTATGGGATTTGTACTAATGTCAGTTAGTTGGTCTGTGTGGCCTTCTTCTGGAGTGAAAAATATTTCTGCATTTTCTACCTTGCTGTCATTTAGTGGGTTGCTGAACACCGACTCATACTGTTCTTTTAGGATTTTACTCATTTCCTGTTCATCGTCAGTATACGAATGTCCTCTCAATAATGGTCCAATTCTACTGGTAGTTCTTAGCTTG
The DNA here is from genome assembly GCA_009830355.1 of Cherax destructor. Lineage (NCBI taxonomy): Eukaryota > Metazoa > Arthropoda > Malacostraca > Decapoda > Parastacidae > Cherax > Cherax destructor. The sequence goes on along the minus strand of WNWK01005514.1, from coordinate 103,845 downwards.
GATTTTGCGTAGGAATAGATTTACTTATATGACTCATATTACGGCCACCACAAAGGCTGCTTATTAGGGAGGAAACTAAAAATGACTTCCTATTAGCTCTAATGACATAATAAGCTCTGTGTGTGCGCGCAGCGCAGCAGCGCACTGTCCACCGCTGCACACACACACACACACACACACACACACACACACACACACACACACACACACTAAAACAAAATCTCTAAACTAACTGGGAATCCCTTAGAGTACATAGTGTACTTTCTGGAATGAAGAAGAGAAGCACATTTAATATAATATACTACATGGAAAAATACTTGAGGGTCAGGTCCCCAATCTACCCTACCACACAAGTTTACAGGAATGAGGGACAGGTCCCAATGCACACATCACCACAGGATTCAAAGACATGGGAGGAAATGTAGAATACACCCAGTTAAAAGCAGGAGTACCATAGGCATAATAAGAAACACTGTCAACACCAGGCTCAAGACCTTCAGCAGTCTAGCAGCAGTTACACATGAAATATTGCTAGAAAAAAAGAAGAGTTCTCAAGAGAAAATTCAACCACTTTTAGCAACAAATGCAAAATCAAGGCTGTGAGCCAATGGCAGCAAAGGCTTAGTTGATTAGGAAGTCAGCAATAAAATCTGGCTCAAGGCCAGGCATCAAGAGTAGAACTCTCAAAACCAGTCACGGGTGTCAGAAGTACTGAGAGATTACAGACAATAAATCAAACAAATCCTGCATTCACGAGCACATGTGTTTATACACACGAGATATTCCCACTCATTGTGCTTTTCCCTCTATTTTACTGCTTCTCAAGTATGCACTTACTGAAGATTTTCATTCATGAATAACACACAGTCAATTCATAATTCACACAACCCCAACTAACTTTTCCAATAACTATTTTATTTTATTACCACATCGGCCATTTCCCACCAAGGCAGGGTGGCCTGAAAAAGAAAAACTTTCATCATCATTCACTCCATCAGTCTTGCCAGAGGCATGCTTACACTAAAACATATGACATCTCTCCTTCAGAGTGCAGGCACTGTACTTCCCATCTCCAGGACTCAAGTCCAGCCTGCCAGTTTCCCTGAATCCCTTCATAAATGTTACTATGCTTCCACTCCAACAGCATGTCAAGTATTAAAAAACCAATTGTCTCCATTCACTCCTATCAAATACGCTCACACATGGCTTGCTGGAAGTCCAAGCCAATCGCACACAAAACCTCCTTTACCCCCTCCCTTCAACCTTTCCTAGGCCGACCCCTACCCCGCCTTACCTCCACTACAGATTTATACACTCTCGAAGTCATTCTACTTTGTTCCATCCTCTCTAAACATCAAAACCACCTTAACAACCCCTCCTCAGCCCTCTGGATAATAGTCTTGGAAATCCCGCACCTCCTCCTAATTTCCACACTATGAATTCGCTGCATTATATTCACACAACACATTGATCTCAGACATGACATCTCAACTGCCTACAACCTTCTCCTTGTTGCAACATTCACCACCCATGCTTCACACCCATATAAGAGTGTTGGTAAAACTATATTCTCAAACATTCCCCTCTTTGTTTCCACAGACAAAGTTCTTTGTCTCCACAGACTCCTAAGTGCACCACTTACCCTTTTACCCTCATCAATTCTATGATTCACCTCATCCTTCATAGACACACAGGATAACAGGAATATCTTGCTACTTCTACTTACACTTAGGTAACACTAAAAATGCATGTACTACAAGCATATACAGTGGACCCTCAGTTTTCATTGAAAATTCTTTCCAGAATGCTGTTTGAGTGCCGTTACCGAACGAATTTGTTCCCATAAGGACAAATGTAAATTACAAAAATACACTTACATAATTGTTCAAGTTTGGAGGTGAACGAAAACCGAGGGTCCACTGTATACAGTCAACCCTCCGTTTTCATGTATCTCTGTTTTCGTGTGTTTCAGTTTTCGTGCAGTTTTTTCGGGGAAATTTTACCTCCGTTTTCGTGTATTACCTCCATTTTCGTGCTTGGTACGGAACCTGTCCACCAGTGCCCCACACATACAAAGTCCGCTAGACCGCCACCCACGCACATTGTCACACAGTGTAGCATTGTTTATACTTGAGTGAACATCATCCCAGGAGTTCATACAAAACATTTATTAACAATTCATTGTTTTTGGCCCTTGATTATTGTGTGTGACTACTAAATAAGCTACCATGGGCCCAAAGAAAGCTCCTATGTGCAGTCCTTGATGTAGAGTGAGTGACACTGATAATAAGAGTGTAGCATGGGCATGATGCATGTAGTGGCAGGCTTAGGTAGCAAGTGAGCAAAGTGATTTAGGAGTGTAGCATGCATGCATGTGCAGGGAGTGTAGATGCATGCAGGGAGTGTAGCATGTATGCAGGGAGTGAGCATGTATGAGGGAGTGTAGCATGTTGCAGGAGTGTAGCATGGCGGAGTGTAGCATGGTGCAGGAGTGTAGCATGGTGCAGGGAGTGTAGCATGTGTGCAGGGAGTGTAGCATGTGTGCAGGGAGTGTAGCATGTGTGCAGGAGTGTAGCAGTGTGCATGGATGGCAGGAAGTGTAGCATGTATGCAGGGAGTGTAGAATGCTGCAGGGAGTGTAGCATGGTGCAGGGAGTGTAGCATGTGTGCAGGAGTGTAGCATGTGCAGGGAGTGTAGCATGTGTGCAGGAGTGTAGCATGTTGCAGGAGTGTAGCATGTTGCAGGGAGTGGCATGTGTGCAGGGAGTGTAGCATGTGTGCAGGGAGTGTAGCATGTATGCAGGGAGTGTAGCATGTATGCAGGGAGTGTAGCATGTATGCAGGAAGTGAGCATGATGCAGTGAGTGAGCATGTATGCAGGGAGTGTAGCATGTGTGCAGGGAGTGTAGCATGTGTGCAGGAGTGTAGCATGTATGCAGGAAGTGTAGCATGTATGCAGGGAGGAGCATGTGCAGGGAGGTAGCATGTGTGCAGGGAGTGTAGCATGATGCAGGGAGTGTAGCGTGTATGCAGGAGTGTAGCATGTTGCAGGAAGTGTAGCATGTGCAGGGAGTGTAGCATGTGCAGGGAGTGTAGCATGTTGCAGGGAGTGTAGCATGGTGCAGGAGTGTAGCAGTGGCAGGAGTGTAGCATGTGCAGGGAGTGTAGCATGTATGCAGGGAGTGTAGCATGTATGCAGGAGTGTAGCATGTGTGCAGGAGTGTAGCAGTGTGCAGGGAGTGTAGCATGTGCAGGGAGTGTGCATGTGTGCAGGAGTGTAGCATGTATGCAGGGAGTGTAGCAGGTATGCAGGAGTGTAGCATGTATGCAGGGAGGCATGTTGCAGGAGTGTAGCATTGTGCAGGGAGTGTAGCATGTATGCAGGGAGTGTAGCATGTATGCAGGGAGTGTAGCAGGAGGAGGAGTGTAGAGGATGCAGGGAAGTGACCCGGATAAGGACTTGGTACCTAATTCCTTATGGAAGGGGATTCCCCTTCCAGAAAATAGGATCTCTTCCCTCTTCCCTCCTCCCTCTCTTCCATCCAGCAACATCAGTCTTCAATAAAGGTAAGTGCCACATTGAGTTCATTCATTTTGTGCATGTAAATCTATCTTTAAGGCCCCCAAATTTTTTTTTCCAAACTTCTGGATTTCTGGAATGGATTAATTGAATTTCCATTATTTCTTATGGGGAAAATGGTTTCAGTTTTCGTGTGTTTCAGTTTTAGTGCATCCCTCAGGAACGAATTAAGCATGAAAACGGAGGGTCCACTGTATATATATATACACACCCATCTGGGTTTTCTTCTATTTTCATAATAGTTCTTGTTCTTCTTATCTCCATGGGGAAGTGAAAAGAATTCTTCCTCCATAAGCCATGCTTGACTGTCGCAACCCCTAATCCTGAGTGCTCTCCTGTTGTCGCAAAATATTAGAAAAAAAAAACAATATTTTTTCTTATCAAAATGTTAAGATTTTTTCTGATTGTTTAAATCCAAAAAAAAATTTTTGCGTTCAGTATTTATGGAGACATAGAGGAGTAAAGTTGGCAAAAAATGAGCCGCGTATGGCAACAGCGGCGAATGCCGCTCACCGGTAAACTTTGGTTTACTTTCCTTCGTAGGTTTATTGTTTTTTTCACTATTTTATTTTTTTACGTAACTTATGTGGCCTGTAATAATAATAATAATAATAATAATAATAATAATAATAATAATAATACTTTATTGAGACATGGTACAATGATACATGGTTGGGTAGACAAGATACATAGTTATTGATGAGATGTACATGCCAAAAGCCCCTAATATGCTGTGCATTGCGGGCATTCTTAGAACTACTTAATTATAGACTACATGATAAAAAGTTATGGTTGATAATTTATAAAATAAGTATAATTGCGTATCTAAGTTATAAAGTTTGATTATAAGTTGAACATATCAATTAGTTGTAGCAATGCAACTAATTGAGTGAGATAACAATTTAGAACATATCAATTAATTGTAGCAATGCAACTAATTGAGTGAGATAACAATTTAAAACAATTAATTGCATTGCAGTTACAGTTTACGTGGTCATTATAATGTAAATGTTATGGAAATAGTTAGCTTAGTATGTATTATTCATAACAGGTTTTTACATTTAAGTGATTAGTCAGGTTTTTACAGTAAGTGAGACCAAAAGTAAGGTGCAATGTATATATATATACACTCGTTGTATGCAACACAATAATCGCACAAACATTAGTATCATTATATTGTTTACAAAACTTGTTTACACCAACCAACAATAAAAAAATTATTTATTACTATTGTTCTATAATATATATACAGTGGACCCCCGGCTAACGAACAAAATTCATTCCAGAAGCCTGCTCAAGTGCCATTACCGAACAAATTTACTTCCTTAAGAAATAATGTCACGTAGGTTAGTCTATTTCAGACCCACAAAAATACACTTCCACAAGCACTTACAATATTATACTTACATAATTGTACAGTTTACGGGGTGTTCGTTAGCCGGGGGTCCACTGTACACATATATAATGACTGGACACTTTCCATCAACTGATATTTAGTATATTTCAAAGCTCCAAGCTAGCTGTGTGTGTGTGTGTGTGTGTGTACTCACCTAGTTGTGGTTGCAGGGGTCAAGTCAAAGCTCCTGTGTGTGTGTGTGTGTGTGTGTGTGTGTGTGTGTGTGTACTCACCTAATTGTGGTTGCAGGGGTCGAGACTCAGCTCCTGGCCCCGCCTCTTCGCTGTCTGCTACTGGGTCTCTGCTCTCCCTGCTCCATGAGCTTTATCATACCTTGTCTTAAAACTATGTATGGTTCCTGCCTCCACTATATCTTTCTCTAGACTATTCCACTTCCTGACTACTCTGTGGCTGAAGAAATGCTTCCTAGCATCCCTTTGACTCATCTGAGTCTTCAGCTTCCAGTTGTGTCCCCTTGTTTCTGTGTTCCCTCTCTGGAACATCCTGTCACTGTCTACCTTGTCAATTCTCCGCAGTATTTTGTATGTCGTTATCATGTCTCCTCTGACCCTTCTTTCCTCCAGTGTTGTTAGTCCTATTTCCCTCAACCTTTCTTCATAAGACAGACCCCTGAGTTGTGGAACTAACCTTGTCGCAAACCTTTGCACTTTCTCTAGTTTCTTTACGTGCTTGACCAGGTGTGGGTTCCAGACTGGTGCTGCATATTCTAGTATGTGCCTGACATACACGGTATACAGTGTCTTGAACGATTCCTTGTTAAGGTAACGGAACGCTAATCTTAGGTTTGCCAGTCGCCCATATGCTGCCGCAGTTATCTGGTTGATGTGTGCCTCCGGAGACGTGCTTGGCGTTATACTCACTCCAAGGTCTTTCTCCTTTGCCGAGGTTTGTAGCCTTTGTCCGCCTAGCTTGTACTCTGTCAGCGGTCTTCTTTGCCCTTCTCCGATCCTCATGACTTTGCATTTGGAGGGATTGAATTCGAGAAGCCAATTGCTAGACCAGATGTCGAGCTTGTCCAGGTCTGTTTGCAGCCCTGCCTGGTCCTCTTCCGATGTGATTCTCCTCATTATTTTCACATCATCCGCGAATAGAGACACTTCTGAGTCTATCCCGTCCGTCATGTCATTTACATATACCAGGAATAACACTGGTCCTAGGACTGACCCCTGCGGTACACCGCTCGTCACAGGCGCCCACTGTGATACCTCACCACGCACCATGACCCGTTGTTGTCTCCTTTGAGGTATTCCCTGATCCATTCCAGTGCCCTTCCTGTTATACCTGCTTGTTCTTCCAACTTCTTTACTAATCTCATGTGAGGAACTGTGTCGAAGGCCTTCCTGCAGTCCAGGAAAATGCAATCAACCCACCCTTCTCTCTCCTGCCTTACCTCTGTTACTTTATCATAGAACTCCAGGAGGTTTGTTACACAGGATTTGCCTTCCCGGAATCCGTCCTGTCTGGTGTTTATTATCCTGTTCAGCTCAAGGTGTTCCACCATTCTTTTCCTGATGATTTTCTCCAGGACTTTGCACACTATACACGTAAGTGACACCGGTCTATAGTTTAGTGCCTCTTTTCTGTCTCCTTTTTTAAAAATGGGGACTACATTGGCCTTCTTCCATACCTCAGGTAGCTGCCCAGTTTCAAGGGATGTGTTGAATATTATGGTAAGTGGCACACTCAGCACCTCAGCTCCTTCCCGAAGAACCCACGGGGAGATATTGTCTGGACCCATCGCCTTTGAGGTATCGAGGTCACTGAGTAACTGCTTCACTTCCTCCTCAGTTGTGTGTATGCCCTCTAGCACTTGGTACATCCCTTGTTGGTGACGAACCCCGTCCTGTCTACCCAGCTGCCTTCCTTCCTCCATTGTGAATACTTCCTTAAACCTCCAGTTTAGCTCCTCGCATACCTCTTGATCATTACTTGTGAGTGACCCATCTTCTCTCCTCAGCCTTATCACCTGGTCCTTGACTGTTGTCTTCCTTCTGATGTGACTGTACATCAGTTTCGGGTCGGACTTAACTTTCGATGCTATGTCATTTTCGTACTGTTTCTGGGCCTCCCTCCGTACTTGTGCATGCTCGTTTCTAGCTCTTCTACTAATCTCTCTGTTTACCTGGGTTCTTTGCCTTCTGTACCGTTTCCATTCTCTGATACTCTGAGTCTTTGCCTCCCTGCACCTTTATTGAGAGGAGATTCGTATACGGACGATGAACAGGAAATGAGTGAAATTCTAAAAGAACAGTATGAGTCAGTGTTCAGCAACCCACTAAATGACAGCAAGGTAGAAAATGCAGAAATATTTTTCACTCCAGCAGAAGGCTGCGCAGACCACCTAACCGACATTAGTACAAATCCCATAGATTTCGAAAAAGAAATGGCCAACATGCCCACTCACTCAGCACCTGGACCAGATTCATGGAATGCTTTATTTATAAAGCAGTGCAAAGTACCATTAGCAAGAGCCCTTAGTATTCTGTGGAGAAAGAGCTTAGATCTAGGTGAAATTCCAGAGGCCTTAAAGAGTGCAGACATAGCTCCTTTGCATAAGGGAGGTAGTAGAGCACTAGCTAAAAATTACAGACCAGTAGCCCTCACTTCTCACATCATAAAAATCTTTGAAAGAGTGATGAGACGGCAGATTACAAAGTTCATGGACCAGCACAACCAACATAACCCGAACCAGCATGGCTTTAGAGCGGGTCGATCATGCCTGTCACAGCTGCTGAACCATTATGACAGAATTACAGAGGCATTGGAGGACGACCAAAACGCAGATGTGATTTACACAGATTTTGCAAAGGCGTTTGACAAATGCGATCATGGAGTGATAGCGCACAAAATGAGGGCCATAGGCATTACGGGAAGGTAGGCAGATGGATTTTTGAGTTCCTAACACAAAGAACACAAAAAGTAGTAGTGAACAGGGCAAGATCCAGCATCAGCGAGGTCAAAAGCTCAGTGCCCCAAGGCACTGTCCTGGCACCTCTGCTGTTTCTAATCCTCATAGCAGACATAGATAAAAACACCCAGCACACTTTTGTATCATCATTTGCAGATGACACTAAAATAAGCATGAAAGTCACTACGGTAGAGGACACTGAAAAATTACAGGAGGACATAAGCAGGGTCTTCCAATGGGCAGTGGAGAACAACATGACGTTCAATGGTGATAAGTTTCAGCTGCTTAGGTATGGAAAAATGAAGAACTCAAAAGGAACACTATATACAAAACGCAAGAGGGTCACCACATAGAACGAAAGGAACACGTAAAGGACTTGGGAATAATTATGTCTGCTGATCTGTCGTTAAAGACCATAACAAGACAAAGATCACAACAGCCAGGAAGATGACGGGGTGGGTATTGAGAACTTTCAAAACAAGGGAAATAATGCCGATGGTGACACTATTCAAATCGCTAGTGCTCCCTCACTTAGAATACTGCTCAGTGCTGACGGCCCGTTCAGGGCAGGAGAAATAGCAGAGCTGGAACAAATCCAGAGATCGTTTACGGCTCACATTGAGCCATTGAAACATCTAAATTATTGGGAACGCCTTCAAGTCTTGAACATGTACTCATTGGAGCGGAGGAGAGAGAGATACATGATAATATATACATGGAAAGTACTTGAGGGCCTGGTCCCAAATCTGCACACTGCCATAACAACATACTGGAGTGAGAGATATGGGAGAAAGTGTAAAATAAATCCAGTGAGGAGCAGGGGTGCGGTGGGGACAATACGGGAGCACTGTATTAACATCCGGGGTCCCAGACTATTCAACATCTTACCAGAAGATATCCGAAACACGGCTGGAACCAGTGTAGAAGCCTTCAAGAGGAAACTGGACAAATATCTTCACCAGGTGCCAGATCAACCAGGCTGTGATGGATATGTGGGGCAGCGGGCCTCCAGCAGCAACAGCCTGGTTGACCAGGCAAGCACCAGACGAGCCTGGCCCATGGCCGGGCTCAGAGAGTAGATACTCTCGAAACTCTTCAAAGGTATATCAAAGGTAAGGTAAGGTTGGGTAAACCAGGGGCTCTTTCTGGCCTTCCCATTTAATCCTTTGCCTCTGGGTATAAACCGTTCCTCTGCCTCCTTGCACTTTGCCGCTACGTATTCCATCATTTCATCTATTGTCAGTCCTTCCATTTCTCCTTCCCACTGAACGTCCTGCAGGAAATTCCTCATGCCCGTGTAGTTTCCTCTTTTAAAGTCTGGTTTGTCTCTATCAGTACTGTTTTCCCTCTCCACCTGTAGCTCCACAATGAATATATGTATATGTATGTGTATATATATATGTGTGTGTGTGTGTGTGTGTGTACTCACCTAGTTGTACTCACCTAGTTGTGGTTGCAGGGGTCGAGACATAGCTCCTGGCCCCGCCTCTTCACTGGCCGCTACTGGGTCACTCTCCCTGCGCCATGAGCTTTATCATACCTCTTCTTAAAGCTGTGTATGGAACCTGCCTCCACTACATCGCTTCCCAAGCTATTCCACTTAATAATAATAATAATAATAATAATTTTTATTTGGACATGATACAAAGAATTACATTTGGTTATTGAGATTACATGAGGTGTACATGCCAAAAGCCCCTAGTATGCAGGGCATTTTGGGCAGACTTAAAATTAACTTAAAACTAGATTGTAAGAATTATTGTAGATAGTATACAATGAGTAAAGGTGAGTATTTAAGCTATGAAATTTGAACATAGTTTTGTACTTTTGTCTTCATTATAAAGTTAATTAAATCAGATTAAACAAATTAAAGCAATAGTAATAATAAAATAATAAAAAGTTATGGTTGATAATTTATAAAATAAGTAAAGTTGCTTATCAAGTTTTAAAGTTTGAATATAAGTTGAACATATCAATTAATTGTAGCAATTTATTGCAGCAATGCAACTAATTGAGTGAGATAACAATTTAAAACAATTAATTGCATTGCAGTTAGTTTACGTGGTCATTGTAATATAAGTGTTGGGAATAATTAGCTAAGTAAGTATTATTCATAACAGGTTTTACATTCATTCATTCAATCGTTCATTCATACATTACATTGACTTTAAAGTCAGGTTTTACGTTAATGATTATTCTACTTTGCTGGGAATGGTTGATATGGAGCAATTATCTTTGGGTGAGAAGGTGGTTTTTTAGCATCGTTTTGAATTGGGGTACAGGTAGGGTTTCTTTGGCAATGACAGGTAATGAATTCCAAATTTTCGTGCCTTTTATGTGCATTGAGTTTTTACATAGTGTTAGGTGGACACGGGGAACATCGAGGAGTGATCTGTGTCTAGTGTTATGGTCATGTGTCCTGTTAAAATTAGTAAGGAGAAGTTTGAGTGGTGGGTTAATATCTGCATAGAGTGTTCTATGTATGTAATAGGCACAGTAAAAAGTATGGATGTCTTGTATGGTGAGTAAGTTTAGGTTTTTGAATATTGGTGGAGTATGTTCCCGACTACTCTGTGACTGAAGAAATACTTCCTAACATCCCTGTGATTCATCTGAGTCTTCAACTTCCAACTGTGTCCCCTTGTTGCTGTGTCCCATCTTTGGAACATTCTGTCTCTGTCAACCTTGTCAATTCCTCTCAGTATTTTATATGTCGTTATCATGTCCCCCTATCTCTCCTGTCCTCCAGTGTCGTCAGGTCGATTTCCCTTAACCTCTCCTCATAGGACATACCCCTTAGCTCCGGGACTAGTCTTGTTGCAAACCTTGCACTTTCTCTAGTTTCTTTACGTGCTTGGATAAATGTGGGTTCCAAACTGGTGCTGCATACTCCAGTATGGGCCTAACGTACACAGTGTACAGGGTCCTGAACGATTCTTTATTAAGATGTCGGAATGCTATTCTTAGGTTTGCTAGGCGCCCGTATGCTGCAGCAGTTATTTGGTTGATGTGCGCCTCAGGAGATGTACCTGGTGTTATACTCACCCCAAGATCTTTTCCTTGATTGAAGTTTGTAGTCTCTGGCCCCCTAGACTGTACTCCGTCTGCGGTCTTCTTTGCCCTTCCCCAATCTTCATGACTTTGCACTTGGTTGGATTGAACTCCAGGAGCCAATTGCTGGACCAGGCTTGCAGCCTATCCAGATCCCTTTGTAGTTCTGCTTGGTCCTCTTCCGATTGAATTCTTCTCATCAACTTCACATCATCTGCAAACAGGGACACTTCGAGTCTATTCCTTCCGTCATGTCGTTCACAAACACCAGAAACAGCACCGGTCCTAGGACTGACCCCTGTGGAATCCCACTCGTCACCGGCGCCACTCTGACACCTCGCCACGGACCATGACTCGCTGCTGTCTTCCTGACAGGTATTCCCTGATCCATTGTAGTGCCTTCCCTGTTATCCCTGCCTGGTCCTCCAGCTTCTGCACTAATCTCTTGTGTGGGACTGTGTCAAACGCCTTCTTACAGTCCAAGAATATGCAATCTACCCACCCCTCTCTCTCTTGTCTTACTGCTGTCACCCTGTCATAGAACTCCAGTAGGTTTGTGACACAGGATTTCCCGTCCCTGAAACCGTGTTGGCCGTCGTTGATAAGCTCATTCCTTTCTAGGTGCTCCACCACTCTTCTCCATGACCTTGCATACTATACATGTCAGTGACACTGGTCTGTAGTTTAGTGCTACGTTTCTGTCTCCTTTTTTAAAAATTGGAACTACATTTGCTGTCTTCCATACCTCTGGTAGTTGCCCTGTTTCGATAGACGTGTTGAAAATTGTTGTTAGGGGTACACATAGCTCCTCTGCTCCCTCTCTCAGGACCCATGGAGAAATGTTGTCCGGCCCCATCGCCTTTGAGGTATCTAGCTCACTTAGTAGCCTCTTCACTTCCTCCTCAGTTGTGTGTATCATGTCCAGCACCTGATGGTGTACCCTACCTCTCCTCCTTTCTGGAGGCCCTTCTATTTCCTCTGTGAACACCTCTTTGAATCTCTTGTTGAGCTCCTCACACACTTCGTGGTCATTTCTTGTGACCTCCCCTCCTTCCTTCCTCAGCCTGATCACCTGGTCCTTGACTGTTGTTCTCCTCCTGATGTGGCTGTACAACAGCTTTGGGTCAGATTTTGCTTTCGCTGCTATGTCATTTTCGTATTGTCTTTGGGCTTCCCTTCTTACCTGTGCATATTCATTTCTGGCTCTACAACTGCTCTCCTTATTCTCCTGGGTCCTTTGCCTTCTATACTTCTTCCATTCCCTGGCACACTTGGTTTTGGCTTCCCTGCACCTTTGGGTGAACCATGGGCTCATCCTGGCTTTTTCGCTTTTCCTGTTACCCTTGGGTATAAACCTCTCCTCAGCTTCCGTGCAAATTGTTGTTGTTGTTGTTGTTGTTGTTGTTGTTGTTGTTGTTGTCGTCGTCGTCGTCGTCGTTGTTGTTGTTGTTGTTATTTGTTGTTGCTTGCTTGCTTGCTTGCTTGCTTGCTTGCTTGCTTGCTTGCTTGCTTGCTTGCTTGCTTGCTTGCTTGCGTGCGTGCGTGCGTGCGTGCGTGCGTGCGTGCGTGCGTGCGTGCATGTGTGTGTGTGTGGACATCTAAATTTAATGAGTCAGGGTAAGGCAGCTGTCAAAATGACATATTATACCATTACTCACCACCCTCACTGCCTGTCAACCTGTCAACACAAATGGGGTAGCATTTCTTCTCCCCCACAACCTTCCTTCCTTTCCTTAATACCTTCCTTTCTTCCTTCCTTCCTTTCCTATTTATTTCCTTCCTTCCTTCCTCTCATCTCTTCCTTCCTGCCTTCCTTTCTTCCTTCATTCCTTCCTTCCTTTCTTTCTTCCTTCCTTTCTTACTTCTTTTGTTCCTTTCTTATACCTTTGTACCTTGTTCAGCTATCAAAACTTTGGGGCTCAGTCTCTGGACCCATTATATACCTCTATAATCTGTAAATACCTTTGTAACTTGTCATGATTGTGACCAAATCTACCTGAGTTCATTACCTTTGTAACTTGCTTAGCTATCAAAACTTTGAGGCCCAGTCCCTGGACCCATTATGTACCTCTGTAATCTTTTGACTACCGCCCACAGGATGGGTATGGGGTGCATAATAAAGATATTAAACTAACTAAAAACCTCTCATCTCTTCCTTCCTTCCTTTCCTACTTATTTCCTTCCTTCCTTCCTCTCATCTCTTCCTTCCTGCCTGCCTTCCTTTCTTCCTTCCTTCATTTCCTACTTATTTCCTTCCTTCCTTCCTCTGATCTCTTCCTTCCTACCTTCCTTTCTTCCTTCATTCCTTTCTTTCTCCCTTCCTTCCTTCCTTTCCTCCTTCCTTACTTCATCTTTCCTTCCTTCCTCTCATCTCTTCTTTCCGTCCTTCCTTCCTTCCTCTCATCTCTTCTTTCCTTCCTTCCTTTCATCTCTTCCTTCCTTTCTTCCTTACTTTCTTTCTTTCTTCCTTCCTTCTTTCTGGTATCCTGGGCATTGCTTTCGGTCACAAACTCCTCAAAACCATGAAATTCATCTTCAGAGACACTTCCATCTGTGTTAGAGTTATCACTGAGGAAAAGAAGAGTCCCAGATGGGCCTAGGAGTCGGATAATTCTTACCGCTAGGCATGCTGAACAAGGACTACTGAAATGGCGTTCCCACAATGCACCACTGGCTGCCCGATTTTTTTTATACTGCGCACACTGACCACACAGACCCATTCTCTCACATGTGGGCCTACCAGCTTTCTCCTGCTTGATTTGAGGCCACTAGAATTTATGCGTCTTAATACGTCCGAAACAGTGGCTCGTAACACGTATATACGTACAGTCAACCCCCGGTGCTCGACGGCGTCCAAGGTCATCCAAATCGGTGTTCGACGGGTTTTTTGACGAGAATTTTGGCTCGGTGTTAACGAATCCGCTCGAAGTTGGCTATTCGTCCCGGACGCGTACGCGTGGCCCAGCTAGGCCCGGGCACTCCACGGAGCATCAGTGTGCTATTGTTTACAAGTGAGAGCGACCACCACCCACGCCACCCACGCATTCATACCAGTATATTGTCATTATTCCACTGTTTTTAGTGCTTGCAACTGCTAAATAAGCCACCATAGGCCCCAAGAAAGCTCCTAGTGCCAAGCCTGTGGTAAAGAGTGTAGCAGGGATGCAGGGTGTGAAGCAGGGATGCAGGGAGTGAAGCAGGGATGCAGGGAGTGTAGCATTCATGCAGGGAGTGTAGCATTCATGCAGGGAGTGTAGCATTCATGCAGGGAGTGTGGCATTAAAAGAAAAAGGCCAGTAACCCCAGAAAAGAACTTGCCACCTGCAGTGTTAATGGAAGGGGATTCCCCTTCCAAACACTAGCATACTACTCCATCCTCTCCCCTCCTCCCGTCTTGCACACATTAACAAATCTTCAATAAATGTAAGTGACATGTTATTGTACTATTATTTCTTTATTTCTCATAAAATTGTGTGTAATTTAATGTCAAAAAGTTCTAAAAAAATATTTTATTTTAATACTTTTGGATGTCTGGAACGGATTAATTTTATTTCCATTATTTCTTATAGGGAAAATAGAATCGGAGTTCGACCAAACCGGTGATCGACGGGCCCTCTGGAACGGATTAATAACGAGAACCGGGGGGCTCACTGTATACGACCGAAACAGTCAAAGGGTTAAAATGTGGGGAGCAAGGGGCTAGTAACCCCTTCTCCTGTATAAATTACTAAATTTGAAAAGAAAAACTTTCATTCTTTTCTTTTTAGGTGACCCTGCCTCGGTGGGATACAGCCAGGTCATTAAAAAGAAAAAGAAAAAAATACTTGTTTACTCCCTTCCATTAAAATATTGTATATTAACAGAGAAGATACAAAGATAAATGAGGAGCTGAATATTCCACACAGCTAAAGGATAAACTCAATAAATGAAGCATTTCATAAGCATCAATTTATATATCTCACCTGTTTTCCTGTTTTGGGATCCCAAATGAAGATCTGTCCTGCTTTACATCCAGAAGCTAAACACACACTGTCTGGGGACCAAGCTGTCACCAACACCCAGTGACGATGACCTGTAAATAAAGTGCTAGACTGAGGCATAAGCTTAGTCAACTAGAGCTTAGGACCTCACAGAATGAAAGGCTCCACCTCTATGCTTTTACTTAAAGAGTATAACCGCATATTTTTTTTTTTTTGCATCTTTGCCAATGTGTACATATGCAAAATTAAAATGAATGTTTTGTTTTCCTAAAATTAATAGGTTGGTAGACAGCAAGGAATTATCACTGTCCTGTCCTATGAACTTGTAGGCTGTTAAATGTCTTGCACTATGACAGAATTGCTAGTATTTTCTTTCTGTATCATACAGATAACAGTTAATATTACAAACCTTCTATGTACTAACATCCACTATATGTTTTATATTCCTATGTTTCTTAGTATGTAGTTTTCATTTTTATTCCCAATTTAGTAGGGCTTGTCTCAGACCAAGCCACAGACAAGACGATCCCCAGACCCTTCAACAGAAAGAAATCAAATATTACCAGAGATAAAATATTACTCTTAACCCTTAAACGGTCCAAACGTACATATACGTTAGTACTGCTACTGCCCCAAACATATATTTACGTTTTATTTTTTCTGCCTCCAAATTTGGCACGATTTTCCTGAGATGCCTGGTCAGTATAGAATGGGTCTAAACGCTCGGTGTGCTCTGTATTAAAAAAATCTGGTACAAAACTATGTTCAAATTTCATAGCTTAAATACTCACCTTTACTCATTGTATACTATCTACAAAAATTCTTACAATTTAGTTTTAAGTTAATTTTAAGTCTGCCCAAAATGCCCTGCATACTAGGGGCTTTTGGCATGTACACCTCATGTAATCTCAATAACCAAATGTAATTCTTTGTATCATGTCCAAATAAAAATTATTATTATTATTATTATTATTATTGTGGGAGCACCAGTTCAAATGAGCGCCAGCTAGAGCAAACAGCGGCAAACACCTGGGATTCACTGATTTCATGTAGTATTAACTCTCCCATTTTAAGGGGAAAGTGATGTTGACCCCGAGTTTAGTGGCTTTGAGATGGATGTGGCCAAAAGTGGTCGAGGAAATATCAAAAACCTTGATGATAACCCATGTGCAACATTTGTGCAACACCCTTTCAGAATGTCTTATAACCTATACCCTAAGTAAAGAGAAACAATTCTGGAACATGTAATACGTGTTCAACAGGTAGGCTGGCCGGCTGCTGGCTGGCTCTATCTCTGTCTGTCTGTCTGTATCTGTCTATCTCTGTCTCTGTCTGTCTGTCTGTCTCTGTCTGTCTCTGTCTATCTGTCTCTGTCTATCTGTCTCTGTCTATCTGTCTCTGTCTATCTGTCTCTGTCTATCTGTCTCTGTCTATCTATCTGTCTATCTGTCTCTGTCTATCTGTCTCTGTCTATCTGTCTCTGTCTATCTGTCTCTGTCTATCTGTCTCTGTCTATCTGTCTCTGTCTATCTGTCTCTGTCTATCTGTCTCTGTCTATCTGTCTCTGTCTATCTGTCTCTGTCTATCTGTCTCTGTCTATCTGTCTCTGTCTATCTCTTTCTATCTGACTCTGTCCATCTGTCTCACAGGTACACAAATACAATTATACATAGTGTAAATTACCTAGGAAAACCCAAAAAATCTCTGAGACTGGAGAGCTAGAAGCTAGACAGACAGATAGACAGAGAGCTTGACAGACAAACAGATAGACAGAGAGCTTAACAGGCAGATAGACAGTGAGCTTGACAGACAGACAGAGAGCTTGACAGATAGACAGAGAGCTTGACAGACAGACAGATATGTTTATGTGTAATAGTGAGCCCCGATGCTCATCAAATGTCACCCCTTATCTTATCACTGCACCCTTGCGTACACTCATCAAATGTCACCAGTTATCTTATCTTATCACTGTCAGCAGTGGACTGACACTTGTCTAGCATCATGCTTCAAGGGAACTTATTATTCTTATTATTATTGTTGTTATTATTATTGTTATTATTGTTATTATTCTTATTGTTATTATTATTCTTATTATTATTATTATTATATACTCCCACGTATCCAAAACATTGCTGGGAAATATAAATACAGTGGACCCCCGAGTTTCGTAAAAACTTCACTCCTGAAGTCTGCTCAAGTGCCATTACCGAACGAATTTACTCCCTTAAGGAAAAATGTCACGTAGGTTAGTCTATTTCAGACCCCAAAAATACTTTTCCACAAGCACTTACAATATTATACTTACATAAATGTACGATTTCCGGGGTTTACGAAACTCGGGGGTCCACTGTACTTTGTATATATTCCTAGACAATAGTAAATGACCAAGGCAGGTGTAAATGTCCACCTGTCAGTGTGTTTGTGACAATTTGAGTACAATTTCAGTACCTAATATTAGTGTTAGAACAAAGATTGGTTATGAAATGACAAGAACTACTATAAATTGTAATTATCAGAACATAAAAATTATATAAAATAATATAAAATCGAGAAAAAAAGGTATATCGGCAACACTTCTGCAAGTGGCAGGACTCGATGTTGCCGTCAGGTGAGCATCCAGTGCCAACTTCTCGGCCTCATATCTCTGTAAGTACTGACCCTATTTTTTTTTTTATCTTATAACACTTAAAAAATGTGCTCTTTATTTCTATAATTTTTTTTTTTTTCAAAATACAGTGGTACCTCGAGTTACAATGGTCCCCAAAATCGCCCTTTTATGTAAGTTTATTTTTTTAAATGCTTTTGTAGGTATATTTTTGGGGGTGTAAAAGGACTAGTCTATTTTACATTATTCCTTATGGGGATAAATTCGTTTGGTAATGGCACTTGAACAGCATTCTCGAACGAAAAAATATCGTAACTCGAGGTACCACTGTACATATTCGGGGCACTGGGTGAGCGAACGTATATACAGTGGACCCCCGAGTTTCGTAAAAACTTCACTCCTGAAGTCTGCTCAAGTGCCATTACCGAACGAATTTACTCCCTTAAGGAAAAATTTCACGTAGGTTAGTCTATTTCAGACCCCCAAAAATACACTTCCACAAGAACTTACAAAATTATACTTACATAATTGCACGATTTCCGGGGTATTCGTTAACCGAGGGTCCACTGTACAGTGGTCCCTCGACTAACGATAGTTCCATATAACGAAAATCGTGTAATAAGCGCTTTTTCGCTAAATATTTCTTTCAAGTAGCGAGCATTAACTCGTAGCGAGCAGTTCCAGACCTGTCCGCCTGCCCCGCGCTTGCGCGGTGAGGCAGACAGGATGCCAGTCTAGCGTTGTTTACACTTGAGAGAACATTACCCAGCGCGGTCTTTCAAACATTCACAATACGTACAGTGGACCCCCGAGTAACGAGCATAATTCATTCCAGAAGCCTGCTCAAGTGCCATTACCGAACGAATTTTCTCCCTTAAGGAATAATGTCAAGTAGGTTAGTCCATTTCAGACCCCCAAAAATACACTTACAAAAGCACTTACAATATTATACTTACATACTTGTATGATTTCCGAGGTGCTCGTAACTCGGGGGTCCACTGTACTTTTGTTGTGTTTATTGCTGGTTCAGTGATTGTCACTGTGAAATAAGTCACCATGGGTCCAAAGAAGCTTCCTAGTGGCACCCCTGTGGTAAAGAGTGTGAGGACCACCATCGAACTGAAGAAAGAGATTGTAGAAAAATATGAGAGTGGCGTAAGTCTGAGTGAGCTTGCCATGATGTACAAGAAAAACACATCTACTATCGCCACTATCCTGGCAAAGAGAAATGAGATCAAGGAAGCTAATGTTGCAAAAGGGGTTGATATGTTAACGAAAAATAGATCGAAAACAGTGGATGAGGTTGAGAAGTTGTTGGGGGTGTGGATCAATGAAAAACAGAAAGCGGGTGATAGTATTTCCACGGCGATAATTTGTGAAAAGGCAAGGAAGTTGCACGCAGATCTTGTCAAGACAATGCCTGAAACCAGTGGTGAGGAGAGTGATTTTAAAGCCAGCAGAGGCTGGTTTGAAAGGTTTAAGAAACATAGTGGCATACACAGTGTTGTGAGGCATGGTGAGGCAGCCAGCTCAGACAAACGTGCAGCTGAAAAGTTTGTGAGTGAATTCCAGGAGTTAGTATACTGAAAAATTCGAACCCCAACAAGTGTTTAATTGTGATGAAACAGGCCTGTTTTGGAAGAAAATGTCCAACAGGACCTTCATTACTCAGGAGGAAAAGGCACTGCCAAGACACAAGCCTATGAAAGACAGGCTAACTCTTATGCTTTGTGCCAATGCCAGTGGTGATTTTAAAGTGAAGCCTTTACTGGTGTATCACTCAGAAAATCCCAGAGCCTTCAAGAAACACAATGTTAACAGGAATAATTTGTTTGTGTATTGGAAGGCTAACACTAATACATGGGTCGCTAAGGACTTTTTCATGGAATGGTTGACTGGAGTGCTTGGCCATAGTGTGAAGAAATACCTCCTGGAAAAGAAATTGCCACTCAAGTGCCTCCTGGTACTGGACAATGCTCCTGCTCATCCTCACAACTTGGAAGAGTTGTTGCCTGATGAGTTCAGTTTCATCAGAGTGAAGTTCTTGCCTCCTAACACCACTTCTCTCATCCAGCCCATGGACCAGCAGGTCATTGCAAACTTCAAGAAACTGTACACCAAAGCAATGTTTCAAAGGTGCTTTGACGTAACCTCAGCCTCTGCATTGACCCTAAAAGAGTTCTGGAAAGATCCCTTCAATATCGTGCATTGCATAGGCCTTATAGGTAATGCTTGGGAGGGAGTAACTTCCAGGACTTTGAACTCTGCTTGGAGACCACTGTGGCCGGATTGTGTTGAAAAGAGGGATTTTGAAGGATTTGAGGCTGACCCTGACGACCCTGTGCCTGTTGTGGAAAATATTGTGGACTCTATTGTGGCATTGGGGAACAGGCTGGGGTTGGAGGTGAGTGGTGAGGATGTGGAAGAGTTGGTGGAGGAGCACAGGGTAGAGTTAACAACTGAAGAGCTGCAAGAGCTGGAACTGGAACATCATCAGACCAGAGATAAGGTTATTGCTTCACAGGAGGAAGAGGGAGTAAAGGAGGTGCCTTCTTCAGAGATTAAGGAAATTTGTTCCAAGTGGATCGATGTGCAAAGTTTTGTTGAACAATTTCACCCTCAGCAAGCTGAAATGAGCCATCTGTGCAACCAGGTCAGTGACAGAGCCATGTTGCACTTCAGGAAAATGTTAAACAGGCGCCAGAAACAGAGGACTGTGGACAGTTATTTCTCGAGGCAGGGATCCAGTGACTCTCAAGCTGGTCCTAGTGGCATTAAAAGAAAAAGAAGGGAAGTAACCCCAGATAAGGACTTGTTACCTGAAGTCATTTTGGAGGGGGATTCCCCTTCCAAACACTAACACCCTCTCCCTGTCGTCCTCCCTATCTTCCAGATGCCTGCAACTTTCTTCAATAAAGGTAAGTAAATGTTATTTATTAATCTGGAACGGATTAATTGTATTTACATTATTTCTTATGGGAAATAAGGTTTCGAATTACGAATTTTTCGTGTTAAGAGCTAGCTCCTGGAATGGATTAATTTCGTTAGTCGAGGGACCACTGTATATGTTTGGACTGTTTAAGGGTTAAGTAGTGGTGGGGATGTTGCAGTTAGTTAGAAGGACCATTTTGGGTAATCTTACCTCACTGGGAGATGGCCAATGTGTTAAAAACTTATACATAAAACTGTTTGCTAACTTAAAAGCACAGTATAAATTATAGCTAACAACAAAACTGAGTTTTGACCTTATGAAACAATGAATTTCTATATCAGGGGCCTTAGGGAACCTTCCTGAAATATGCAACACCTACTGCCTACCTCTCCTAGCCTGTTCCATCTTGATTAATAAATTATTTACCATTTCAGCCTCATGCACTATCCAGTAAATTTCTTTCTAACCACTTCGAAGTCTGTGCTGTAGTACTATGGGTTTGAAGTCAGGGTCTGTGCCATAGAACTACATGATGAGCTTAGCTTACTCAGATAAGCAATGAGCAGTAAATTTCGGCATAGATATGAGAGAATGGGTCTATGCAGTGAGTGTGCACCATACAAAAAAAATCCTGCCCCATGCAGTGCATGATGGGAAAAAACTGGGACGTGAATTTTAGAAAAGCAACTTTGCGATCTATTTTCAGATCTATTCTCGGTTTCTTGGTAACAGTTGATAGAATGGACGATATATTACAGAAATAGAGATGATTTTGACTGGTTCACAACTGAAAGTAGGTTGAAATCAAGCTCCAAGTAGTGGAAATGTTTGATTTTTGCCGATAATCCAAATTATATCACTCGTCCAATATGTGTCCAACTGGTCAGTCTAATATGCGTTCACAAATGCGCTGACACTATTTATACAATTATTATAATAATGTAGTATGAATAAAAATTAAAAATGGAAAGCAAGTGTAATATAGGAGAGGCCATGAACAGAGGAAATGGTGTTTTAATGCAAGGAATGTCTTTACTGTTTATTCTGGACCCTATTCTTAATTTGACGATTTTTTAATTGTGTGTGAAATTGGCCAATTTACCAATTTCTGATCACTTTATCGGTTAGTTGAAAAAGGTAAATGGGCAGTTTCTTGTACTCAATAGTATGGAAGGAATACTAGTCAGATAGCTATGAGTTTGGTTGACTGGAACAATGGAATTGGCCTAAAATAGGACTCAAATTGGGTGAAATCGCCAATGCATAAATATCAACAAGACCACTAATTTTGCGAGAGCGTAATTCCGTAAGTTTTCCATCAAATTCCGTATTTTTGGTTTCTTTACCTTCAGAAAAAGATTCTCTATTATTTCATAAGAAAAAATATATATTTTTTTAAATTCTTGGACCCTGAGAACAATTCTCAGATCAGGGTCTGGACCCTGAAAAGGTTAACTGAAATCTACGATTCAATGGAAGACCTTTATTATGAGCTATCAAGTTATTGTCCAACTGTATTGTAAGATTTAACAGTCTGGTTAATGAGCCCAACAAATGACAATGAAGAATCCAGGTAAACACCTAGACACTTCACTGGTCCAACAGACTCCAAACTGACACCACCACAATCAAAGGCACTAAAATCCCCAGTCTCTATTTCCTGAGATTTCCCTTGATGATCAAAATCTATCTTACCCCAATCAGTTTCAATTTTCTATTTATTATCTAAGTGCAAATATCCAGCAAAAGATAACTAAAACTGAGTTTTACATTTTCCATATTAAAACCCAAATGCAGACCTATGTATCACCAGCATAAACATGATAATCATCTCCATGAGCATCCAAACAGTAAAGCTACTTAATTTGACTGACCAGAAAGATATGATCTCAGAAGAGTCAATGCACTAACTCTAAGGCTCCATCAAAAAAATCCCTTAATAACCCATGATCAATGGTATCAAATGCAGCAGAGATATCAAGCAAAATTAGCAGCAACACATTTCCAAAACAAGTGTGTAGTACCAATACTGTAAACTTTACAAAAAGCTGTTTCAGTTGATTGCAATGGTTGCTATGCAGACTGAACACAATGGTAAAACATGACTACCCTTTCACTTCAGCACTTGAAAAACTAAGCACCAAAGCATGATATTTAATCTCCCTTACCTTTTTTGCTGGGACTAAACTTACTAAATCCCAGACTGTATACTGGAACACCAGGTTTGGCTTGACAGTCAGAACCTGCTGGTCCTGTACTATAGTACTCACTCCACAGCTGTTGATGATGTCGGGTACCTTAAGAGCATATCTCTCATCCCATCCCTCTCCTTTTGTTTCCTGAATGCCTTTCCTATGTCCAGGAAAGACTGAGAAGAGACAAAGCTCCCACAGGACCACCAAAAACCTGAACTATGATACTGCCCATAAAATTATAATCACCCTCATCTAAATCTACACAGGTACTGAAATTCATTCACTACAAAAGACATTTAAGTGCCTGAACATTCCTTCCAACTTTATCCTCACATACAAGACACTCATCTTTAATTTTCATAACCATAGTTAACAATTCCTAGGTAGTAGGTTGGCAGACAGCAACCACCCAGGGAGGCATCACCGTCCTGCCAAGTGAGTGTGAAACACAAGCCTGTAATTGTTTTACATGATGGTAGGATTGCTGGTGTCTTTTTTGTCTCAAAAACATGCAAGATTTCAGGTATGTCTTGCTACTTCTACTTACACTTAAGCCACACTGCACATGCATAGACAAGCATATATACACATGCCCATCTGGATTTTCTTCTATTTCCTTACTAGTTCTTGTTCTTGTTTATTTCCTCTTATCTCCATGGAAAAGTGGAACAGAATTCTTCCTCCATAAGCCATGTGTGTCATAAGAGGTGACTAAAATGCCAGGAGCAAGGGGCTAGTAACCCCTTCTCCTGTATACATTATTAAATTTAAAAGGAGAAACTTTCGTTTTTCCTTTTGAGACACCCTGCCTCGGTGGGATATAGCCAGTTTGTTGAAAAAAGTTAACAATTCATTAACAACAAAAATTCAAGAAAGCAAATAAAATGTCTGGGATTAATCCTTTGGGGGTCCAAGGACCCTCTCCGAAACTCGTTCTCAGGGTCCACGAATTTAAAAAAAAAAAAATTCTTATGAAATGATAGAGAATCTTTTTTCTGATCATAACGCCACAAAAATTATGAAATTTGATCGAAAACTAACGGAATTATGCTTTCCCGAAGTTAGCGGTATCGATGACATTTACGCATATTTTTTGCAAATTCCAATGTTTCAGTCTACTAAAATTATAGCTATTTCGCTAGAACTCCATTTCTTCTATCGATTGAGTACAAGAAACCGCCTATTTAACAATTTCAACTACCCAAAATAGTGGTCAGGAAATGGCAATTTGGCCAATTTCACACAAATTTCAAACGATGCCAATTTAAAAATAGGGTCCAGAATAAACAAGGCAGACATTCCTGGCACTAAAATAACATCTTCTCTGTTCATTAGTCATGTCTCCAGGCCCCTCTTACATTACTTTTGCTTTCCATTTTGAATTTTTATTCTCACAAAAAATAGAAGATTTACTGTTATGTATACAACTGCATCATTGTAAAAATGGTATAAATAATATCAGTGCACTTGTGCAAGAATATTAGACTCGCCAGTTGATGTGTATTGGACGCATAGTGTGATTTGTTTACTCTTGAACATCGGACAAAATCGAACATTTTTGCTACTTTGCGCTCAGTTTCAAGGTACTTGTCATTGTGAAACCAGTCAAAATTATCTCTATTTCTGTAATATATCATCTATTCTATAAAATGAGACTAAGAAAACGAGAATACAAGCATAAATATCATACGAAAATAGACTGCAAAGTCGCTGTTTTATACCAAAAACACGGTCAGTTTTTTTTTCCTCATTATGCACTGTGTGGTGCAGGAAATTTTTTATACTGCGCACACTGACCGCACAGACCCATTCTCTCACATCTAGGCCTAACAGCCTGTTTCTGCTTGATTTGAGGGCGCTAGAATTTAGGCGTACTAGTA
The DNA here is from genome assembly GCA_009830355.1 of Cherax destructor. Classification (NCBI taxonomy): domain Eukaryota; kingdom Metazoa; phylum Arthropoda; class Malacostraca; order Decapoda; family Parastacidae; genus Cherax; species Cherax destructor. The sequence continues at coordinate 79,297 of WNWK01005514.1, read as the reverse complement.
CGACCAAAACCCTGGGGAGTGAGCCGTACTAGTACGACCAAAACCCCGAAAAGGTTAAACCCAGACAGTGTTGCCCCATTTTGTGCCACTAAAGATAGATGTCTGTGAGGTTACTTTAACCCTTTCGGGGTTATGGTCGTACAAGTACGTTTTACGCACTGTGGTTATTGACGTACTAGTACGCCTAAATTCTAGCGCCCTCAAATCAATCAGAAACAGGCTGTTAGGTCTAGATGTGATAGAATGGGTCTGTATGGTCAGTGTGTACAGTATAAAAAAATTCCTGCACCACACAGTGCATAATGAGGAAAAAAAAACTCTGACCGTGTTTTTGGTTTAAAACAGCGACTTTGCAGTCTATTTTTCGTATGGTACTTATGCTTGTATTCTCGTTTTCTTAGTCTCATTTTATAGAATAGATGATATATTACAGAAATAGAGATAATTTTGACTGGTTTCACGATGACAAGTACAGTGGACCCCCGGTTAACGGCCATAATTCGTTCCAGACTGCTGTTCAAGTGCTGTTACCGAACGAATTTATTAACATAAGGAATAATGTAAATTAGATTAGTCCTTTTGGACCCCCAAACATACACTTACAAAAATACACTTACATAATTGTTAGTGTTTGGAGCAGGCCATTAACCGGGGGTCCACTGTACCTTGAAACCGATGTTCAAGAGTAAACAAATCACACCATATGTCCAATACACATCAACTGGAGAGTCTAATATTCTTGCACAAGTGCACTGATATTATTTATACCATTTTTACAATGATGCAGTTGTATACATAATAGTAAATCTCCTATTTTTTGTGAGAATAAAAATTCAAAATGGAAAGCAAAAGTAATGTAATAGGGGCCTGGAGACGTGACTAATGAACAGAGAAGATGTTATTTTAGTGCCAGGAATGTCTGCCTTGTTTATTATGGACCCTATTTTGAAATTGGCATCGTTTGAAATTTGTGTGAAATTGGCGAAATTACCATTTTCTGACCACTATTTTGGGTAGTTGAAATTGGTAAATAGGCGGTTTCTTGTACTCAATCGATAGAAGAAATGGAGTTCTAGCAAAATAGCTATAATTTTAGTAGACTGAAACATTGGAATTTGCCGAAAATAGGGCTCAAAGTGGGCGAAATCGCCAATGTGTAAATGTAATGGATACCGCTAACTTCGCGAAAGCATAATTCCGTTAGTTTTCGATCAAATTTCATAATTTTTGTGGCGTTATGATCGGAAAAAGATTCTCTATCATTTCATAGGAAAAAATAATTTTTTTTTTTTTAAATTCGTGGACCCTGAGAACGAGTTTCAGAGAGACCCCTTGGGTACAAATTGATAACACACTGCAGAGTGTGTAACCCAACACAGAAGTACAGGTATCCCTCAACTTTCGCGTTTTCTACTTTCGCGGGCTTCACACATTCGCTAATTCCCGGCCGCCAAATTCCCAGCCGCCAAATTCCCACCCACCAAATCATATTTAAGTTTCCCGCCACCCGAGCGTCCCTACTACCTTCCCTCCGACCAGGCAGCCAGCCCCCACACCACTCACTCACTGAGTGTTTTCTTCATTCATTATTTGTTATTAAACTACAGTATAACATGTATGTAGTACTATATAGAACAATATTTTACTATGTTTTCATGCGTTTTATGATTGCTCATGGTTCAATAAGTTAAGGAAGCAGTAAGTAATGAATGTACTAAATAAAGGTTATCTATCTATTACATTTATTCCAAATTGATATCAGAAACATGATAAATACCCTAGAACTGTAATAAAGATGCTGAAATGAATAATATATGCCATATTATATGAGGGGTAACAGAGCAGGCAGATCGCCACCATATATGAGATGCTTACATCAGGGTAAACATGCCTAAATCACTCTTGTCGTAAGAACAAATGCAAAAATAGCATTTATTGTTTTTAGAATAATAATAATTTATAATAATTGATCTGGAGCACTTTAAATGTTATCAGTATTTGGTAGCTGACATTTAGAGCACTCCACAGCAATTATTATTATTATTATAATTATTATTATTTCCCTACTAGTAGGGAAATAATAATAATTATTATTATTATTAATATTATTATTTTCTTACAATATATTGTAGGGAAATAATAATAATAATAAATAATAATAATTGCTGTGGAGTGCTCTAAATGTCAACTACCAAATACTGATAACATTTAAAGTGCTCCAGATCAATTATTATAAATTATTATTATTCTAAAAACAATAAATGCTCTAACACAGATGGAAGTGTCTCTGAAGATGAATTTCATGGTTTTGAGGAGTTTGTGAATGAAAGCAATGCCCAGGATACCAGAAGGAAGGAAGGAAGGAAGAAAGAAAGAAAGTAAGGAAGGAGGAAAGGAAGGAAGGAATTAAGAAAGGAAAAAAAGAGAGAAAGGCAGGAAGGAAGAGATGAGAGGAAGGAAGGAAATAAGTAGGAAAGGAAGGAAGGAAAAAAGGAAGCTAGGAAGGAAAGGAAGGAGGTTGTGGGGGGAGAAGACATGCTACCCCATTTGTGTTGACAGGTTGACAGGCAGTGAGGGTGGTGAGTAATGGTATAATATGTCATTTTGACAGCTGCCTTACCCTGACTCAGCAAATTTAGATGTCCACACACACAAACACAGCTTGGAGCTTTGAAGTGCTAATATGAGTTGATGGAAAGTGTCCAGTCATTATATATGTGTATATATATTATAGAACAATAGTAATAAAAAAAAAAATTATTGTTGGTTGGTATATACAAGTTTTGTAAACAATATGATACTAATGTTTGTGCGATTATTGTGTTGCATACAACGAGTGTATATACAGTGGACCCCCGGCTAACGAACACGCCGGGAATCGTACAATTATGTAAGTATAATATTGTAAGTGCTTGTGGAAGTGTATTTTTGGGGGTCTGAAATAGACTAACCTACGTGACATTATTTCTTAAGGCAGTAAATTCGTTCGGTAATGGCACTTGAGCAGGCTTCTGGAATGAATTTTGTTCGTTAGCTGGGGGTCCACTGTATATACATTGCACCTTACTTTGGCCTCACAGGCCACATAAGTTCCGTAAAAAAATAAAATAGTGAAAAAAACAAGAAACCTATGAAAGGAAGTAAACCCAAGTTTACTGGGTGAGCGGCATTCGCCGCTCGCAACAGGAGAGCACTCAGAATTAGGGGTTGCGACAGTCAAAGGGTTAAATATCGTATATTAAGTTTGGGACGGGGAGCCAGGGCTACCTACACCTGACTTCCTACAAATAAGTACAGTGAGCCCCCGGTTTTCGTGATTAATCCGTTCCAGAGGGCGTCATGAACACCGAATATCATGAACTCCGAATCTATTTTCCCCATAAGAAATAATGGAAATAAAATTAATCCGTTCCAGACACCCAAAAGTATTAAAATAAAATATTTTTTACAACATTTTTTTTTTTTTCAACAGTCGAGCCGTCTCACAGAGAGGGTGACCCAAAGAAAGAAATCCCCAAAAGAAAATACTTTCATCATCATTCAAAAAGTATTTTCTTTTGGGGATTTTTTCTTTTGGGTCACCATGCCTCGGTGGAGACGGCCGACTTGTTGAAAAAAAAAAATAGACATTAAATTACAAACAAAACAATGAGAAATAAAGAAATAATAGTGCAATAACATGTCACTTACATTTATTGAAGAGTTGTTGATGTGTGGAAGACAAGAGGAAGGGAGAGGATGGAGTAGTATGCTAGTGTTTGGAAAGGGAATCTCCTTCCATTAACACTGCAGGTGCCAAGTTCTTTTCTGGGGTTACTGGCCTTTTTCTTTTAATCCCACTAGGACCAGGTTGAGAGTCACTGGAACTTTCTCTCACAAAAAATCTGTCCAGGGAGCTCTGTGTCTGGCGTTTCTTTAAAACATCCCTGAAATGGGACACCACATTGTCATTGTACAGGTTGCCAGCACGGCCTGCAACAGCTTTGTTAGGGTGATATTCATCCATAAAGCCTTACACATCAGTCCATTGTGCAATGATCTCCTTCAGTTCTACTGTATTTCTGACATTCTTTACCACAGGGCTGGCACTAGGAGCTTTCTTGGGGCCCATGGTGGCTTATTTAGCAGTTGCAAGCACTAAAAACACTGGAATAATGACAATATATCTGGTATGAATGCGTGGGTGGCGTGGGTGGTGGTCGCTCGCTGGTAAACAATAGCAGACTGATGCTGAATGGAGTGCCCGGGCTCGCTCAGGCCACGCGTACGCGTCCGGGACGAATCATGAACTCCGAGCGGATTCATGAACACCAAGCCAAAATTTTCATGAAAAACTTAACGAACGCCGATTTTAACGAACTCCGACGCTCACGAATACCGGGAGTTGACTGTACTACTCAGTACTCACCTCTTGCCCTACATTAAGACTACAAATATTTTAAGGTAAGTAATGAATGTACTGTGTATGTATTTTACTTTATTGTGTTTTAATGTTAGTTCTATTACTAACTTAATATAGTTAGTGTAAACTTGTTGTCTGGCATTTATATGGATTTATAAGGGAAAAAATGGCATTCTGCTTTCCGGCGATGTCTGCTTTCCGGCAGTAGCCTGGAACCTAACCTGCCGATAAGGGGGCCCTACTGTACACACCAAGTTTACATCAAAGACATACTATACAGAAAGTCCTTGTTATGCAGAGCATTTCTGGCAAATTAGGTTAATTTTGTCCTCTCAGGATATGACCCACACTAGTTAACTAACACCCAGGTACCTACTTACTGTTAGGCGAATAGGGACAACATGTGTCTTAAGGAAATATGCCCTAATGTCTCAACCAGTACCAGGGATCAAACCATGGACCTCAGTGTGTGAGCTGAGTGCGCTACTAACCGATCACGGGACACCAATGAGAGTATCAAATGAGTTAAGTAATGAAAATTGGTTAACAGATTGGAGGGAAGGAGTATGGAGGAAGTGAACGTGTTCATATATTTGGGAGTTTTTTCGGAAGATAGGTATATGAAAGACAAGATAAACAATAGAATTGATGAAGGGAAAAAGGTGGGTGGTGCACTGAGGTATCTGTGGAAACAAAGAACATTATCCGTGGAAGCAAAGAGGGAAATGTACGGAGAATAGTGGTACCAACATTCTTATATGGGTGTCAAGCATGGGGTGTAAATTTGCAGTAAGGAGACTGGGCAGTGGAGATGCTGTGTCTGAGGACAATGGTGTAAATATTATGGAGAATTTGTTGAGTTTGGAGTTTAGGAGGTGTGAGGTTACAGCAGGTGTGGAGTGTGATAGATAGGAGGGGAAAAAATGGTTTTTGGATTTAAAAGTATTAGTGAGAGCGGGAGGGATTGAGGGAAACCAGTTAGCCAGATTTGAGTCCTGGAGGTGGGAAAACAGTGCCTGATTAAAGGGAAGGTTTGGGATATCTGCTGTTGAGAAACATAAAAACCGCGATCTGTGCACTTCTGGCAAGACGGTGATAGTGTGAATAATGGTGAAAGTGTTTCTTTTGTGCCCCCCTCCCTCAGGGGAAAACAATGGGGGTTTAAAAAAAAAAAGAAAAAATCAGGTTAGATTCCTTGAATTTCCTTTACAAGTGAAGTGTGGGGTTTCGATTGATGCCCAAAAAACGAACAGTGGTGTCGCCAGATCCAGATGCCATGTTTGCCCATCGGACAAAAAGAAGCTGAAAGAACAGCTTCTGCATGGCCAAAAGGGAGGGGGTACATCTGCAAAAAAAAAAGAAAACTGAACCCCATATATTCAGTGCTGTCAGAGATATGTACCATATGGTAAATGGTACCATATGGTAAATATACCATATGGTGCCACTAGCATGCAGCACCAGCTCAATTCAACAATACTGCCCCCTGTTTATAAACATATAAAATCATACTGGCCAAGATGATTAAGACCCACTGTACATGACACCTTTTTAAAAAACTTTCACAGACTGCAGCAGTTCTAGGGCATGTCCCCTTACTGTACATATGTAAATACATAGTAGAACATTACAAATACAGTGGACCCCCCGGTTAAAAATCCCAAAAAGGCAATTTTAAGTATAATTTTGTAAGTTCTTTGGAAGTGTATTTTTGGGGGGGGTGAAATAGACTAACCTACGTGAAATTTTTCCTTAAAAAGGGGTAAATTGTCGGTAATGGCACTTGGGAGACTTCAGGGTGAAGTTTTTTTAAAACCCCGGGGGGGCCCCTGTATACAACATTTTTGCATGTTTTTTTGCAAACAAGTTTTGTAAGCAAATAATGATAAACAAATAAGGCAGTTATTGTGTTGAATACAATGAGTGTACAATTTGCATTATACATTATATTGGGGTCACAGGCCACAAAAGTTCTGGAAAAAAAAAATTTGAAAAGAAAAAAAAAAAATAACAAAAACGTAAAAAAAAAGCGACTTTCGGGGCGTGGTGTTCCCCCCCCCGGTCATTGAGGGGGAACTTCCCCCCATATCTCGGGAAGTACTGATAGAAATTATTTTTTCATTACCTACAATTCTATAAGAATTTTTTTTTTTTTTTTTTAAAAATTTTACCCCCGGGTCCCCTTTGGTTTTGGCCTCTGACCCTGAAAGGGTTAAAAAGGGGGGTTTTGGGTATTGGCAGTTTGGAGGACATCTAAACTGTATATCTGACACTTCTGCAAAGACAGTGATTATGTATGAGTGATGGCAAAATGTTGAATGATGAAAGTTTTTTTTTTTTTTTGGACCCTCCCCCGGGGGGAAATGGCCAACGTGTTAAAAAAAAAAAACCATCAAACTGTAATTTGCTTCTTTCAATGAGTTTTGTACAAGTACATGAGAGAAAAAGGGTTTTAGAATACTAGGTGTGGGGGGGGGGGCTT